>CM077828.1:464890-587390 GCA_039720395.1 Liquidambar formosana
TGGTGAGACTCATAGGACTGAGGTCTACTTCCTTCTATTGGCCTTCAAGGGTTCTGCGTCAGATGGGCGCCATGCAAACCATACCCATTTCCTTGAAAGGTGACTATCTTGTGGTGCCCGCGGGTCTTTCTGTAGTGACTTGGGCGAAGGACCGATGGCCTAGCAAGTTGATACTAACCCAAGTTACGAATACTGATGGTCCATATATGATGAGCCCCGAGTATAAGGAATGGTTGAAAAGCAATCTAGTGAGAGAGAGACTACTCGAAGAGAAAGGATTTTTGGACTTATCAAGAACAACGAACTTGGATCTTGCAGAGAAGATATTATGGAAGCAGTGACAGCAGCTTATGAACATGACTTGAGGAAGAAAAGAAGACATAAAAGAGAGAAGAAGAAAGCTGAGGAGCGAGCTGCAAAGAAGCTCAAGAAAAATTGAAGACTCAATAGAATAGGATATTTATGGCACTTTTATAGTTCTTTTACTTAATACCAATGAATTGCTATGTCAATCAATTTTAGTTTTGAATAAATTGCCAATAATAAATCGAATTTGGGATTTTTTTGTTTGATTTAGACCGCACCCAAGGTAACTTATGGGTTGCCTACGTATCTCCATTACTTTTTTGTTTGTTTTTTTTGTTTGTTGTTTTGTTTTTTTTTTTTTTGTTTTTTTTTGTTTTTTTTTTTTGTTTTTTTTTTTTGTTTTTGAATGGAGAATCAGGTCTTACGTAGTTCTTATGCCTTAACTTTTTCCTAGGCCGCCCTTACGGGTTTTCAACCTAGCAGGCCTCAAACATGATATTTTTTCAATTGGTCCAAATTAGTTGGACGAGCGAACTCAATTCCATCTAAATCCATGAGGCGAACAGCCCCTGCTGGCAATATCTCTTTGATAATGTATGGCCCACCCCAACTTGGCTTGAATTTTCCCCGCGGATCGAACACTGGAGCTCTGATTTCTTTCAGCACTACATCCCCTTTCTTTAGACCTCGATCTTTGACATGCTTGTTGAATGCTCTGGCAACTCTCCGTTGATACCCCTGAACATGATACAGCGCCCTTAAACGCCTTTCATCCAGCAAAGCTAACTCATCATAGCCGCTCTTAACCCCGTCCACTTCTGTTATCTGGCTCTCCACGGCAACTCTTAGTGAAGGAACTTCCAATTCAACTGGCAACACGGCCTCCATTCCATAAACTAGAGAATAAGGGGTAGCCCCTGTTGACGATCTTATTGATGTTCTGTAACCCCATAGAGCCAATGGCAACTTCTCATGCCAGTCTGTGTGTGAGTCCGCAGTCTTCTGTAGTATCTTCTTGATGTTCTTGTTAGCTGCTTCCACCGCTCCATTAGTCTGAGGACGGTATGGTGACGACAGATGGTGGGCTATGCCGTACTTTTGCAAGAGCTTATGGGTTTCTTTCTGAAAGTGCTGGCCATTGTCTGAGATAACTTCATGCGGTACCCCATATCGATAGATGATGCTGTGCTGTATGAACTGTGCTACCTTCTTGGAATTCAAGGTCTTGAAGGACCCTGCTTCCACCCACTTAGTGAAGTAGTCGATGGCAACCAGGATGTATTCATGCCCATTTGACGCCTTTGGCTTGATCTGTCCGATGATATCTATCCCCCATACCGCGAATGGCCATGGTGACGACATACTTGTTAAAGGCATAGAAGGCAAATGTTGTCCACTGGCGAACAGTTGGCATTTGTGGCACTTCTTGACATGTGCGTGGCAGTCTCTTTCCATGGTAGACCAATAATGGCCTAACCTCATGATTTTCTTAGCTAACATATAGCCATTCATATGCGGAGCCCCTGTCCCTTCATGGATTTCTTTAATCAGATGCTCGGCTTCCTCCTCGGTGACACACAGCAGGTGGATCCCGTCGTATGATCTCCGATATAGCTTTCCTCCACAAAGTACATAGCGACTCGCCAACCGCCTTAGGGTTTTTCTATCGATACGAGATGCTCCTTCTGGGTATTCCCTTTCTTCAATGAACTTCTTTATGTCATGAAACCACGGACGGCCATCATTTACCTCTCCTCCTCGGATTGCACAACAGTACACAGGCTTGTCTCGGCATTCTATCACCAACGGCTTCACATTTCCCCCTTCAGGTATCTCCACCATGGATGCTAGGGTCGCCAAGGCATCGGCGAACTGGTTCTTGTTTCTTGAAAGGTAGTTGAACTCTATCTCTAAGAACTCCTTGGTTAGAGCTTCCAGATAGGCATGGTAAGGCAACAATTTCTCATCTCGAGTTTTCCATTCCCCTTTTATCTGGCAAATGATTAGTGCTGAGTCCCCGAACACTTCCAATTCTTTGATCCCCAATTCAAGTGCCGCTTCCAGTGCTAGGATACAGGCCTCATACTCAGCAATGTTGTTGGTAGCTTCGAACCCCAACTTGACCGCTAACGGTGTAAATGCCTCTTCGGGTGAGACCAGCAGGACTCCTATCCCATAACCTTTCTTATTGTCTGCCCCATCGAAGTATACTCTCCAAGTTTTTCTACCAATCTCTAGCACGTCCTCATCTGGGAATTGGTCGTTGAACGGAGCGGATGATGACACCGGACAGCTGGCTAGGTAGTCTGCGATGACGCTTCCCTTGATAGACTTCTGACTCACGTACTTGATGTCGAATTCATTGAGGAGAATTGACCATCGAGCAGTTCTGAATGACAATACTGGCCTTTCTACCAGGTACTTCAACGGGTCCATGCGACTTATCAAGAACACTTCGAAGGACATCATGTAGTGTCGGAGTTTCTGCGTCGCCCATACTAGTGCCACACAAGCTTTTTAATCGCATTGTACTTCACTTCATAGTCTGTCATTTTCTTGCTTAAGTAATAGATGGCATTCTCCTTTGTAGACCCTTCGAGATATTAAGCTAACATAGCCCCCGTCGCGGTTTCGGTGACCGTTAAGTATAACAAAAGTGGCGCACCTTGCCGTGGGGGAACTAAGATTGGAGGATTGCTCAAGTATCTCTTAATGGTCTCAAAGGCCTCTTGGCATTCTTCGTTCCATACTTTTGGCACACCTTTCTTAAGCAATTTGAAGATTGGTTCGCAAACCATGGTTAAGTTGGCAATGAATCGGCTTATGTATTGAACTCTTCCCAGAAAACCCCGGATCTGCTTCTCAGTGCTAGGCGGCTCCATCTCCACAATAGCTTTTATCTTCCCTGGGTCCACTTCGATACCTCTCTGAGTGATCATAAACCCCAATAACTTGCCTGCAGTGACACCAAAAGCGCACTTCTGTGGGTTGAGACGGAGATTGTACTTTTTTGCTCGCTCTAGGAATTTCTCTAGTGCCTTGAAATGCCCTTCTCTATCCACGGACTTTACGATCATATCATCGACATAAACCTCGACTTCCTTATGGATCATATCATGCAATAGGGTCGTAGCTGCTCTTTGGTAAGTAGCCCCAGCGTTTCTTAAGCCAAAAAGCATTACCTTGTAACAGTACGTTCCCTTTTGCGTGATAAAGGCTGTTTTCTCCATGTCTTGAGGCGCCATCTTTATCTGGTTATACCCGGAGAATCCGTCCATGAAGGAGAGGAGTGCATGCCCCACCGTGCTATCTACCAACACGTCGATATGGGGTAAAGGAAAGTCATCCTTAGGGCTCGCGGCGTTGAGATCTCGGAAGTCGACACACATCCTCACTTTCCCATCTTTTTTAGGCACAGGCACTATATTCGACAACCACTCGGGGTACTCCACAACTTGGAGGAAACCCGCGTCTAGTTGTTTAGTTACCTCTTCTTTTACTTTTAGAGCCCATTCTGGTTTTAATCTTCTGAGTTTCTGCTTTACCGGCTTCTTTAGGGAATTAGTGGGGATATAGTGTTGCACAATATCAGGGTCGATGCCAGGCATGTCTTCATAAGACCAAGCAAAAGCCATAATGTTGGCTTTCAAGAGGGAGATCATCTTTTCTTTTTCAACGGGGGAGAGGTTTTTCCCAATTTTAACTATTCTTGGCAATTCATTCGTCCCTAAGTTGATTGATTCCAATTCATCCATATTAGGTTCGGTGACGCCCCTTTTCCTTTGCTCAACGAGCTCTGGGGGACATCGTTCCTAGGATCTATATCCATGCCATAAATATCCATAGAGGAGAGAAAAGAGACACTGCATATATAGAGAAAGAAAGCACACTTTATTGACTAGGAATAATGGGAATGACACACAAAAGAAAGAAGGAAAACAAACAAATCTGTATCAATTCTATGACTCCACAAAGTGAGTAAAGTAGATACATCTTATTATGGAAATATTACTAAACTAAGACACCTACAAGCTGCTATCAGGTAGGCCAAGGTCTTCTTCTTCATGGATCTCCGCAACGACACCACATTCAAGGTACCAATTCAGGAGTGGCAAGGTAGCATGGCTAATGGACGAACCCTGGAGTTCTTCAATGGTCGAGTCTTCCATGATGAGGATCATGTCTTGGAACATTTCAGTCATAGCCCCTGCATCAAGGTTCTCTGCCCAGTCCTCCTCTTTCAAGCTTCCACATAGATCTTGGATAGAGTGGTACCAACTTGTCAAACTTTGAGGATTCGGCCCTTCTGTGAAGTATCTATCACCAAAACTTTTATCTGCCACGGCTAGGTCGGAACTTGGATAAAAAGTATATGGGATGTACTGCTTTATAGAAGAGTAATGGCGTGATGATTCATTCAGCTCTTTCTCAATGCATTGGACATAATCAAACCCAGATGGCGGTATCGCTACTGATTCAGGTTGTATCTCACATATAGGCACACCTGCGAGTTTCAATTCATAGTCCCCTTGAAGCGTTACTATGGCTCCTTCATATGGAAACTTCACCTTTTGATGGAGTGAAGATGGCACAGCCCCAGCGGGATGGATCCAAGGTCGGCCCAACAGCAAGTTGAAACATGACGGCACATCTAACACTTGGAATTCCACCCTAAATTCAGTGGGTCCCATGATAAGAGGCAAAGTAACCACCCCTATTACTTCTCGGCGGGTGTTGTCATAAGCTCTTACGGTCTGCCCAGATGGCGTGAAATCAGTGGGTCCCAAACCCAAAACAGTGGCAGTTCAGAGAGGACATACATTCAGTGCGGACCCATTGTCGATAAGAACGGTGGGAACCCTCTTCCCCATAGTGTCAACGGTCACATAGAGAGCTTGAGAATGGCTCGGCCCGCTTTTAGGTAGGTCTACATCGGTGAACACGATGGTTGAGTTCTTGGGAGTTGGATTCACCAAATGTACCAATCCCTCGGGGGATGTGTCAACAGGCACTTGTATCTGATTCAACAGTTTCAACACGGTCTGTCTGTGCTTATGCGAGGCCATGAGCAAGCCCCAAATAGTGATGTTGGCATTGGTCTTCTTCAGTTGCCTAAGCACTTCATCCTCTTCTTCTTGCAAGTTAGGGCGCCTCTGCCCTTCCAAATCTTCCAATGGATTTTCAGACTCTAGGTGGGGAGGCTTGAAATGACGACCCCCTCTGGTTATATGGTCCAACTCATCATCGCTAGCCCATATGTCATGGACTTCCTCGGAGTCATTCATTAAGTCATCCCATTCTATCATGTCAATGCTCTCCATCTCTGTCGGCAAGTCATCCCAACCTGAAGGGACTATCGGCTCATCTGATATCGGACTTGGGCTTGAGTACAGCACATAGTAATCATATTTCCCCGACGCTTCACCTAATAGGCCAACCTGAGGATCCCCTGCTTCATATCTTTCTTTCAGCTGTTGTTGGATAGATTTCTTTGGCAACAACAAAACCTTTTGGTCAATGAGGTCTTGGATGATCTTTTTTAGTATAGAACAAGCCTCGGTGTCATGGCCGGGTGCACGATGGTATTGGCAATATTGGTGAGGGGTTGATGGTCTTGGCTTTGGTGGAAGTGGCATGATAAGGCTGTTATTGCGGCAAATGGTGAAGAGACGGGTTAAGGTCATGGGGAGCGGAGTGTATTGTCTTATGGGATGGCGAGGGCGAGAGGATTCAACCCCAATGGCATTTATGGTGTTAGGTGGGGGTGTGTTGTTGTGTGATGGGAGAGGATTACGGGTGACATTCGGACGGGTTGGTGGTGAAATGACTTGCTTGTCAATGAGGTCTTGGACTTGGTGGCGAAGGCGAATACAGCGATTGGTGGCATGGCCTTTGGATTGGTGGTACTTGCAGTACTCATTCTCATTGTAGCTCTTGGGTAAGGGATTTGGTGGAGGTCTTGGGTCGAGTGGCTTCAATAGGTCACGACTTATGAGCTTTTCAAGGACTCTTTCGAGTGGCATGAATAGGTCAGTGAATTGGCGAGGTGGGTTGACATCATTGAGAGAAAAGGGTTGGATTGGTTGAGTTATGGTGTTGACCTCGGCATTGTTCTTCCCAGTAAAGTTTGTCTTGCGACTCCTCACTTCCTCAGTCTTGATTGTCCCATCATTGATAGCATCTTCAACCTGCGTGCCAGCCCCAATGAGAGCTTTGAAATTTGGGAAATAGTGGGCAAATAGGTGCTTGTGATACACGGGCAGCAGGTTCTTAACCACTAACTGAATTTGGTCCTCCTCATTCGGCCTATCCGTCATTCTCGACGCCTTTTGTCTCCACCTTGTAATGTAAGCGGAGAAAGTTTCATGAGCCCCTTGCTTGGTAGTTTCTAGGTCCCTTCGAGTAACGTCCACCTCTGTGTTATACTTGTAGTGCTCTGAAAACTCATTGCATATGTCTTCCCAAGTCCGGGTTCTATTCTCATCCAAGGATAAGAACCATTTCAAAGCAAAAGTGGCCAAGGTTTCATGGAACATTTGAGCTAAAAGCTCGTCAGTAGCCCCTCGAGGGTGCATAGCTCGCACGTACATCTTCAAATGAGTCTTAGGGCAACCCGTCCCATCGAACTTTTCTAACTCCGGCATCTTGAATTGTAGTGGAATACGAGCCGTTGGAAACAGGGATAGAGTCCGCACATCGACCATGTCATCAGCCCTGCGAATCCCTTTTATAGTTCTCTCCAATGCTTCTACCTTGCTAGCTAACACGGAATCACTACTAGAACCTTTCCCCTTGGCTTCCCCTTCTAGGTCGGTGACCTCAGGTTTCGAGCTACTTTCCCCCCTTGTCTTGGTGTTCTCATTGGATTGAGGTCCCTCTTCGGTGCCAGCTCCATGAGGTATACCCGAGGAATGGGCCTTAGAGCCATTTTGTTCAAGATCCGCCATCTTCTGTTGGTTCTCTTGAGCCATTTTCAATGCGGTATCGGATGTCTCGGCGGTATGGTCAAGCTTGGCCATGATGGCTTTCAGGCAAGCCTCAAGGTCAAAGTGCCCCTCACTAGTTCTTTCGTCGGCCATGTCTGTCTGATGGGTAGACTCAACACTCACTAGATGCCCTTGTGGATTGCGGATCCAAGCCAGCACGTCTATGGATAGAAAAGTTTTAACCTTTAGCCTAAGGACTTGTCCTAAACCTCCATATTTTCCTTAATGAACTCGGTCTCTACACCATGTTCAATTAATTCATTCCTTTTATCCAATTACCTTTACAGGGGTCATGGATTAAGGGTATGTTTTAAAGAATAGGGCATAGAGTCCTTCAATTAGGTTTAATTAATCCCCTAGGACTAGCACATCACAAACATAGCTTTACATCCTATTTCCTTAATTTATTCCTCCTAACCCATGGCCTTAACGAAGGCTAGGGTTTAAAGGTCTATATTAAGGGCATAAGATATAAAGCCTCACACCACAAATACGGCATAGCATCATTACAAACAATTGTGGGTGCATAAAGGTGAGACCGTAGTGTCCTACAAGTCTGTCTATATGGACTAATGATAAGGGTAGGCTAGGGTCCTTCACTTGCTTGAGCAATCCTTATACCTAACCACATGTGGCATCAGGAACGCGCGTGTGTCCAGCAGTACGTGATTAACTCATTTAATATACCCAAGGGTACTAGGCAAGAGAGGTTGATAGCTTTCGCCCCAACACATGGAATCAGGAAAACCAAGGTTGAGACTAGGCCGATCGTTGGCAAGGATACATCGAGGGACATCGATCCTAACATGCAAGAGTTTAAGCACACAATGCAATAAATGAAAGCACACAATCAAGCGGATGCAATGTGATTGATTTTAATTAAACATAAGAAATTAACCTAGCACAATTAAACTTTATAGAGTCTAGCCCACAAATCTCCAGTGGAGTCGCCAAACTGTGAACCCCGGAAATTGGGCCCACGAGGGATTGAAAAGAAAGTGGGTTTGAAAAAGAAAAAGGAAAGGAGTCACCACCTTATTTTTTAAAGGAAACAAGGAAAACCCTAAAAATCAGGTTGTTTTAGGAAAACAATTTGAATGACTCCATAAAAAAAGGAAAGGCAAAAACCAATCTTTTGAAAACCAAAGAAATCGGGGATTCGGAGGCTAAGTTATGACATGGGAAGGTTCTAGGCAAAGCCTATAGGCACCCATGTCACCCTTTCGGTCTCTCAGTTCATTTGGGCTAAATTAAAGTCTTTCCATACAAAAATCAGCAAGTATATCATCACAAGAATTGCATGCATATCATATATTTCATTCATCCATCCATGCATAATAAGCAAATAAAAACAGAAAATAAAAAGAAGAAAAGAAAACATAAATAAACCTAGGATGCTTGGATCCTAGAACGGACTTGAGCCTCACGAAGAGCGCCTACGTACCATGCAACGAAATACATGGATCAAAGTCCACGTAGTTCGATTAGAACTAAGGTTAAATCCTAATACAAACCTATGGTAAAAACCCTAGGTTTCCTTATTTGATCAAAAGAGTTGAATATGATAGAAAGTTTGATTTTAGGAAAGAAATCCACAAAATGGAAACTTTAATAAAAACCAGAATTTTGTTGGTTAAGGAAACCTCTAATTAAACCATAGGATCATATTAAAAATTAACCCTAAATAGGGAGAAGAGAATGAGTTAAGAAGAAAGGTGAATTGGGGCACCTTCACACCCACTTACCTGAGCGCAATTAGCTCCAAGCATTTAGCCATTTCAGACATAAGCAGCCCTATTTGCCATAGGACAAATACCACACCTATTTGCACCCTTACAAGTGCTCAAAACCATGCAAAAACACTAACATGCAAATCTGGACAGAATAGTATTATGACCTAAAATCATCCACTAAGCATGCCAATAGCAAAAACAGCGAACAATAATAAGTCCTAACATATTCCTAGAACCATATCATGCATAAAAACCCTAAAACATACTAACATGCATGCAAAACTATCATGTTTACTCCATATGAAAAACATATACAGCAAACACGAAGAAAAACCAAATAAAAAAGTCTACTTTATCATGCTATATGAAAACAAACACGAAACAATGACTCTAAAACCCTAAACTCACAAATGCTTAAAAACATACAAAACATACTTTAATCATGCTAAAACCAAACTAAACAGAAATTAAATCATGCATATTAACTAACTAAAGCAATATAACATGATGAAAATCCTAACTCTAACATGCAATGACACTAATCCTAGCACAAGGACAAGCAGGAGCACAAGAATCATAACTATGCATTAAAAACCTAAAGGACAGCCCTAAAGCATGCTAAACAGTAGATAAAAAATAGATATTCCATGTATATTAACTAGCTAGAGTGTTAATACATGATAAAAAAGTTACCTTTAACATGCAATAGGCCTAACCCATATGAAAACCTAGTTTAAGCTTGAATAGAGAAGGAGAATACCTTAGGAAGTGGCTCCCCTTGTGTTTGTAATTGTTCGTGGCTCCTCAGGTCTTTAGAGTGAATCAAACCAACACGAATCCTCCTCTTTGTCAAAGTGGTATCACAGCAAAGAGATCAAAACTCACTCAACTTTGAAAAGAAATAGAAAACAAAAAGAGAACAAGAGAAAAGAAAAAGTGATTCTCGTCACTTTGCAGCAGCAGCAACTTCAATCGCGTTTTTGGGTATGAAAACGTTGGATTTGGACAAAGCTTGTGAAATACAAAGTTGTAGAGAATTGAATTATCTTTCTAACAAGACCAATTTCATCAAATTCTGACTTCGGATGAAAACGTTATGATTAAAATACGACTGCTGGTTTTCAGAAAATCTGCTGCTGAATTATGACGAATTTCACTCCCTCCAAACCCTCTTCTCTTCCCCCTTGTTTAAAGACATTAAGAGAGTATTTATAGCTGAAATCTGGAGTTTCCCTTTCCTTCCTGGACTAGGTTTTCTTGGAGAATAATCAAAAGGTATTTTATAATGATAAAAGACTTCTAATCTGAATAGGAAAAGGAAATTGTCTTTTATAAAAATTGGGAGACTGACCGCTAACACGCATGCACATGTATCGTATGTGCGTACACACACTCATCACATACGTACTCGTGTTAGTGTCATGATAAAAATGGCTAATTTAATAAAATAATTTTCTTTTCATTTTAACCAAAAATCTCATGCTGTGATTCGCACTAATTCTTCAAGGATAATCCGTAAATAACCACACTAAACTCATCATCAGGCCATATCAAAATTGAACTTCATGAAACACTTTTGAGGGTAAAATGATGACTAATGAAAGTCAATTTGAAAAGATTTGGTTGGTAATTGTGAGTCAATTAGAGCTAACCCAAGGAAGGGTCAATTAACCAACTTGAACCACATCGAGCCATTTTAATCCCGAGCCATTGACTTACCAAATTGACACTAAAAATACCTCATATGCATCCATATGAACTCCAATTGACAATTTGGAGATCATTCCAAGGTCAAATGAAAATTTTGGGACTTAAAAGACGATTATGCCCCTCAAGTCACAAAAGCTCTTATTATCCCTCAAGATCAACTCCAATTTGAACCAAAATTCATATCCATTGTCCTTGTGACTCTAGAAAACTAATGCAAGTGACTAGACTCAAAAACAAAACAAAAACATGCATGAAATGATGAGCCCTAGTAAGGTGGTGCAAAAATGGGGTGTGACAAGATTTTATCAATAATATCGAAAATATCGACAATATATTAAAGATATTTTGTGAAAAAGATATGTTAGTTAGATATCGTATCAAGGGTACGGATACACGGATATATCGAAGATATCGTGAATATTTTAGTTTATACTATGAACCATACCAAGGATATGTGAGTGTGACCTACAGAAATATGGTGAAACTATAAGTTTCTATGAACCAAAATTTATTCTTATAGATTAGTCACCTCACAACCCACATATTATTTTCGAAATTTGAACTGTTCTAATTGGGGTGGCACGAATAGGCCATGCACCATACCTGGATATTCATGAGTGCTCTAGAGAACCTGCCTAAGCTCTCATAGGAAGCGGCCCCATTTTCACACCCATATAGGTGGATCCATCAAGTGTGCACTATAACTAAACACACCACCCAAATAGGACTATAGAATCCATTAAGAGTTAAAACTCAACCTTAAATGTTGCAGTTTGCACTATCTACACCATAGGAAGGGACATTCAAAATATATTATATAAAAGATAGCGTACTCCAAGTCAACCAGTAACTTGTTATTACCCATATGAACCTACTTCCTGGGATCTTCATTCACATAGGTTGGGTTACCATCACTGTTGACCCTTGTTACAGACATAAGTCCCATTCCCCTTGATGTATTATTCACTAAAAAGTGAATTAGTCAGAAGTTTAATAATTCTCATCTCTGAATCTCTAAACGGCTGCTATTTAATATTGTGCTCCTAGGCACTATCCCATAAAATTATTTGCTTGAGCCAACAAATAATGAATAAGCACAAATCTCATTCATAAATATATAATTGCTGAGATTTTTCTTTCAACACTCTCATAGCTTTTTACAAGCCAAGTCATCAATTCCAACCTCCAAAGTGGACAATGAGACATATCATGTTGGATAATTCTAAAGCACTATACCATATAGGCAATATAAGTCCACACATGGATTTCTTTTCATTTGAATCAAAGATTCAATCATCATCATCATCATAATCTGCAATTAATATAAGAAATCCATAAAATTGATTGACTGCTAAAAAAATTGGGTACACATATCACCTTTAATAAATTTTAAGTAAATATACCTCTCAGAAAGGGATATTCAAATTATGAATTATTGATTCATCTCACATCATTATATCATCAAATATTTAAATAAAAATATGCCATACAATACCCAAAAATTTTCAAAAATCATCATTATGATTTCTTTGAATCTCAACATTCAGTAATAACTTTGGTTAGTGCAATAATATAAATAAGCATATATATGACCAATAATTTTAAAACATTTGCTTAGCCACTGAATAACATAGTTATTCTCAAAATCATTAATAATTCACATATGGCATTCTTTTAATTTATCACGTATAATTTCAATAGGTTTGAACTAACTCCATTTTCAGAAATGAAAATCATAATACTCATTTTATCTCTTTTATTAATAAGAGACCAACATATAATATATTGGGAAAATTCAATAATTTGTAAATTTAAAAATAAATATACATTCTCACGTAAAATGTGTCTTCGCAAGATGTGCCCTCACAATTCAAGATATAACATTTTGTTTATTAATTTCAATGCAATTTTAGCATTCACATAAACAGCACATCTTATAATTTTCATGTAAATTATATTCATATAGAACAAATTTAAAAGTATATTTATTTTTCTATTGTCACACAATATATTTGTAATTGGATTCTTTGATTAGAAATTGAAATTTTGGATCGTGAGAAAAAATTATAATCATGTCAACATATGATATTGCTATTCTAATCTCAGAAAATTAAATAGCATGAAAAATATTTATTTTGCATTTGACATGTCTCCAGAAAATCCATACTTAAATTTATCAATAATATTATAATCTCACCTCATATAATATTTTTCACATTGTTAAGAAATCCAAAAAGTGTATGAGATGTGAATTTTTTCCTGATAATAACAAACTGATAGAGTATTACAGCTTAAATCATATAAGTATATCCAAATTACTTGAAATCAAATTTCTCAAAATTTTAAAATTGAGAAAATATGTTCATAATAAAAATTCTTATGTGACTTAACAACCAAACAACCAATGGTTAAAAACCATTCAGAAAACACGTTATTTTTAATCTCATTTAACTTCAGTTGATGTAACAATTTTTTAAAAAAAAATAAATAAATCTATCAAATTCAATATTGTCAACCCCCACAGTTGACCATACACGTATTTTTTTTTCTCAATTTTAAATAATTCTCATTATTTAAAAGACTATACAGGTAAGCATGTAAATTCAAAATAAAATTTTGACAAAAATCTCATTTATCATCTCATCATCAAATTTTATTTTCACTATGTAAGTGAAAGAACCATACTCACATACAACATCTAAATTACATAAGTATATCATGATGTCAATGTCATAATCTCTCAACCCATATTTAAAGTGATCAAATTTATAAATATCATGCTTTTTCTTATAAGAATTATTTATATATGCTTGTAACATACTTTATCAAAATCATAAGTTAATTTGCACACATAAATTAATAATATTATATTCCACAATTAAATTCAATCAATTTGGTGTTGATTAATAAGATATATGAATTTAAACTATCTCTTTAAACATGATAAATGAAAGGTTGGTGATATATATTCATACTTTAATCATCCTTTGGGTTCAAATATTAATCAAAGAAATAATTAAAGAATATTATTCTTATAATTAAAGATATAGATTTGTAACCGAGCTCTAACAGTCAAACGAATTTAATAATATAATCATCATGAATATTTAATAATCCAACGGTCACAAAAATTTAACCCCAAGAGTCAAACGTTAAATTTCTAACGGTTATAAAAATTTTAATGGTCAATTGGTTACAAAAATAAATAATCAATTGATTGGCAATAATCAAACCTTATTGCTGAAAATTAAATCAAATTTAATTAATATCATAAATTCTGTAATCGAATATAACATTTAACTCCAATAAATCCAAGAGTTAGAAATTAATAAAATTATGTTACTCTTTGAATTTTGAAAAATTCATTAAAAATATAATAGTCTCATGTAGGTAGCATCTTTTTTTTTTTCCAATTAAATATGAAAATAATCCCCACAAATTTAAGCACTATGAAAATGATATAATTTTGACATCAAAAATAAAATAATATGCATGATCAAAATTTTCAAATTCACAAGTAAATAGGATACATCCATTTGTGCAATTAAATTAGGATGAATATCAAAAAACTCTTATCAATTCATAATTATCAATTTAGGAATTATCACAAAATGAATATATAATTGAGACATATTATCCAAACAAAATAGTTTATATTTGTTTTAACAATTCATAATTGTTATCTAGACACTATTATGAAATTCAATCCATCTATATATATATATATATATATTCCAAATATAACGCCAATTTTATTTTGCCTTCGATCTCTTATAAAAGATTAATACATACAATATTTTTCATGTTAAATTAGAAAATTCAGATTTAATATTGATATAGTAGAAGGCACCTCTACATTCTAAAAAATAATTATATTGCAATTTAAAAATAAGGATTAAAAAATAATAATCCATAACTAGAATAATAATTTGTTTTGTTATTCTTTTCTCATTAATAAGAAAATTAAAATATCACAAAATTACAAAGAGAAAGGTAATCATCATATATATACCTCGTACAAATCATACAATCTAGATCACCACTTTTTCTAAAAATTTAAGATTGTACATGAACCTTTTTTTCATCTAAGTTATCACAAAATTGTGAGATTATAATGATAAACAATCAAGTTCATAAAATCTGCTAAATAAAATCAAATTACACTATACTAAAGAGTGTGTGATTCAAACAATTATATAATCAAAAAATCTCAAATATCAAGAATGACATCTTTCTAAAAGCAATTCTATTTATCAATTCATTATGATATGATTCAAACCCACAAATCTCAAAAATAAAATTGTGTAAAACAATAGAATGTCATTGAATTGAATAGATCAAGACTAAGATAGAATACTCATCAACTTTTTGTAATAAAGTAAGAAAATTTAATGATTCAAATAACACACGAATCATGCAAATTATAAACCAAAATAATTATATCAATTGATTAACGACACCTAACAACTCAACTTTTAAAATTGTTGGAAATATTGAACAAAAACATGGATGTTGAAAATCAAAATATGCAAAGATATAATTTATAATAAAAGAAATAGACTTATCGATTGAGCTGTGTGCGATCACTGTCCTTAAGAGTTGATCTGCGCCTTTCGGAGTGAATCACTCGGTGCATCTAGGTCCTCTAGCGCCCCAACCCTCCAGGATACAGCAATCGTGTTCCTCGTACACGTGCACTCACAACTACAAGGAACCAACATGTCTCGATCGTTCCATGAAAATATGCAACAAAAATGAAGAAGGATAGATAGAATTTTATACAAAAGAAGTTTATACATAGAAAGAAAAGAAAGATTGAGAAAATGTTTTTTTAAAACTCTTACGGTTTTTTCTCATTCCAAAGAAAAAGAAGATAACAAAAAGCCATCAAAAAAATGATGATGGAAAAACAATTTTTTTTCTCCAAAAGGATGTGTAACCCCCCAACAATAATATGCCCACTGACTCATAATAATGAAAAATATAAATAAATATTATAAAGGCCATAACACCTCATAAGTAAAACATAATTTGAATAACAAATATGTATTTTATTTATAAAAATACAACAGACTCTTCTTAATTTTAACTCAAAACTCCTTGTTCTCTTGCCTAGCTAATTCACCTCTCTCTCTCTCTCTCCTTCCTTTATTTTTTTAAATTTTAAATTTTAAATTTTATTTATTTGAACCTCAACAGTAATCTTAGTTTTACAGACAAGACCTCAGGAAAATGTATAAGATTATTAATTTATTAGGCATAAGGCAACTTCCAATTCTCATACACCAATCACAAAGCAAATGCTCAGCATTGCTGAGTTTCTAAATTTTTTGGGTGTAGGGTGTTTTTTTAATAATGATTTTGGGTATCTGTTGTGGGACCCCAAAATAGATACCCAATTGTAATGGTTTAGATAGGCTCACCAATTGTCATTCCTAGATGTAAACAATTTTCCTTTTAATGAATTTTATTTGTTTCCAAAAAAAAAAAAAAAAAAGGCTCACTTGTAGGACCTAAGGGTTCAGTCCCATATATTTTGATAATAACAAAGCAAATATGTTATGCTTAGTTGCTAATTAAGATGAAATTGTGTTTGAGACAGGTTATATCCATTATACACTTCACCATAGCAATTGGAAATCTTGTTCAAGCAAGAAAGCAACAATGTAATCTATGGACTACAAAAAAAAGCATAATCCAACTCCTTTGCAACTTGGAAATCAACAATGGAGCAGTCAACCCAAGAATTGTGAGAATTTAGGATTTTATGTAAGATTGATTCAATGTTTACTCACTTAGGATAAATGGGCTATAATATGATTAATCAACATGGTAATAAACTAATTGAACTTAGTTTTTATTGCCAAAATGATCCCATAAGCCATTTGAGTTGAATCCCAAGTTATTGGACTTTAGTTGCAAAAATCTCGTTTTGAAAATTGGGTCAGACGTTCAAGTGGTAACTCAGACGTCCGAGTGGCAACTTAGACGTCCAAGTCCAAGACTCAAACGTCTAAGAATATTAGATAGTTTGACCTGATCTTCCTTATTCTCTGATATTCTCAAATGATTCCTCAGATATCCGAGATGTAATTCAGACGTCCAAGTGTGAACTCAGACGCCTGAATCCTTCAGGACATGATATGTGTTTCTTCACTGAAAATTTCCTCTGGAATTTTTAGACGTTCAAAATCTTCGAATTTGACACATAACAGCTAGTTTTCTAATAGCCATTTAAAGCATTTAATGCCCACCAGACCTCTTTTCCCGGTATTTATTACTACAAAATGGTCATTTTGGACTCTGGCCTATAAATACACTACTTGAACTCATTTATGAGTATTCATTGAGATCAAATAAACAAATCACTATCATTTACTCTCAAGCCCTAGAAATATTCAAGTGATCACTTATTGTGAAATCAATCATAATTGAGTGAGCTTTCAATTCGGTGTTATCTACTCTTTGAGAGAGTTCTTTTGTACACAAACAATCAACAAATCATCTTATATCAAAGGGTTATGAGAACCCCCAATTTGTAAGCACTTGAGAAGTGCTCTTGCACAAGTGTTGGTGAAGAATACTTGGTGTTGTAAATGTTTAATCTCCACCCCTGAAGGAGATTGATATAGTAGATTGGTGAATCCTCAAGTGAGCTCTTGAGGCAAGGACGTAGGCGGGGAAGCCAAACCTCGTTAATATCATTTGCATTCTCTTTCTCTTAATCTCTCTTTATTACTCGTTCATAAATTTCATTTTACTTACAATAATCTGATTTTAAGTTTGCTGTTAATTTTTTAAAATTAGCCACTAACCCTATTCACCCCCTCTAGGGTTATATACTTGGGACAACATCACCAATATTAATAGGTGAGAGCATAGAAGGTCAAAGATGGGTTTACATCAGTCATTCTCTCACCTATATGATCCATATGGGTGGCCTTGAGATTAACAGTTTGACTTGGACGGTGGTGATGGATTGACGTAAGGCGTAAGGAATTACATGCAATCCATAGGCATAATCAAAGGAAACTAACACAAAAATTTCTGGAGACGGTTGATGGAATGGGTAGTTGGAAAAAAGTGGACTGTAAATTCACTCATCACCTCCTATACGTCTCACGAGAAATAACCATTTGATTAAGATAAAAATCTTGGGTAGGCCCCCCTCCTACGTTGGATCGTTAATTCATTCAAAAAAAAAAAAAAAAAAGGCATGAGAATAAAATAGTCCAAGAAAATTTTACCTTCCCTTTAATCATAATACATGAAACATTAAGGAAAGGTGATCGAAATGTGATCAACACTTCATCAGCTGATATGCGTGATTTTGAGGACCATAAATTTAAGAAAATTATTTGAGGCCAAAGATACTATTATTATTATTATTATTATTATTATTATTAGGAAAATGATAAAGGGGACGAAATGGGAGTGTCGACTAATGGTGGTCTCTCCAACGTTATTGTTGACTTTAATTCAGATATTTTTTTCCTTTAATGGATTCCTATATTTGAGGGATTACAGTTCTCAAATAGTTGGGTTATTTTGCGCATGTTTCTCCCATATATACGTTCGATATTTTAGGAATTACACCCATCCCCAGTAAATCCAAAGTTCGAAGGATTTCAAAAAGGACATTGAAACATAGCAAACACAATCAATAATACAAGAAGGGATCAATTCAGCAACAGCTCAACGATCAGTTACACCCATTAAGCAAGGATTTATAAAGATTTCAATCAACCGGGAGGTAAGAACATCATCTCAAATATCATAATCAGAAAGAACCTACGCTACCACCTCATAGTTTGAGCATTAAAGCAGTTGCAATATCCCATTTAAGATCCTAAAAAAGCCTTCGCATGGGCAAGAATCTAGAAGAAACAGAGTCAGTCTGAAGGAGACCAGATAGGAGGTCAATGTCCGGATACTGTACCTTTGTGGGTAGTAATCTTGTTACATGGAAAAGTAAGAAGCAAACTGTGGTGGCCAGATCTAGTGCTGAAGCTAAGTATAGAGCCATGTTATGGGTAAAATCTCTTTTAGAAGAGATGGGTTTTTCTAATGACCAGCCTATGACCATGTTTTGTGATAATCAAGCAGGATGTATAATGCCAGTAATCTAGTGTTTTATGAAAGAACTATACATGTTGAAGTTGATTGTCATTTTGTTCGAGATTTAGTAATGCATAAGAAGATTGCTATGTCCTTTGTACGGTCGAATGCTCAATTAGGAGATCTATTTACTAAAGCTGTGGGTAAAGGGTTGTTTTATGATCTTTGTAACAAGCTGGGCATGATAGATATCTATGCTCCAGCTTGAGGAGGAGTGTTAAGGGTATTAGTAGGGGTATTTCTGTACTTTCTCCATATGTTATAATATATAATAGGCTGGTCTAACTATTCTAGGTTAAGCAGCCTTTTCTCTCTTCTCTAATCTCTCTTTCTCTCTTCCTATTCTATGAACTGATCAGTAATTAAATGCAATTGATGTGTGCAGGGGTTTAAGACTCAAAAACGTTGGAAGAGATTCGATTACCTTGGCTGAAAACATATTCCCCATCTCCCTTCTCCCATTCGGCAACACTTTGATAAATTGAGGCGGAGGAGGGAGCTAGTTTGTGCTTTCAACATAAAAATTGTGAGCATCATTTATTTATTTATGTCCGATTATCATACATTGAGCATAATTTTTTTTTATTTTTTTTGGTTTGGGATTTTCATAGACATTACAATCCCCTTCTTTTAATGGTGCTCACAGTTGATTTGAGGCAGAGAAAGAGGATGAGGCTGCGCAAAAGCGAGCCTATTTTGGGTGCAAGTCCGAAATCAAAGTGTATTTTGGATGCATGTCCTGAATCAGAACCTATTCTGTGTGAGTTTGTATGTGATAATTTCAGCATAAAAAATGTGAGAGCATCATCATTATTATTATTATTATGGGGAAATTGGCGATTAGTCCACTTTTTAGTAAAATATTGGCAATTAATCAGGTAAGAGTTTTTCTAAGTCAATTAATCAAGGAGATTGAACTTATTTATCAATTAGTCACAATTTTTTTTTAAAATGCTAGGTTTACCCTTATTATTACTAAGGGCACTCCCCTTTTTGTTATTAACGGCACCGCATTTAACTAACTTAACCTTTTAGTATTATAATTTTTAAAAGCTTATAACTTATAATATAAATATCCATTTTTAAAAAAAAAAATCATATTTTTGGAACCTACTCATCGGCATCTTCGAAAAAAGATCCATATTGATTAGGTAATTATTAAAAAAAATTAAAACCGTAAAATTTTACTACTTGACGAATTAATAAATTTTATAGTGAAGTAGTAAAATTTTACTACTTTACAAAATAATAAAATTTTAGAGTGAAATAGTAAAATTTTACTACTTTACGAAGAAAATTTACAATGAAGTAGTAAAATTTTACTACTTTACCAAGTCTTTTACAACCAGTGGATTGGATGAGACGGGGATGAGTCCGTTGGCTCTTAGTTCATCATCGATGAACAAGGCTACCATTTAACCCATGCTAGATGCTTTAACAGTAAAGTTTTACTACATATTACCCAAAAAAAAAAAAAAGAACAATGAAACCATTTAAACCATGCTAGATGTTTTAACAATAAAGTTTTACTACATATCAACAAAAAAAAAAAGGAACAATGCAACCATTTAAACCATGCTAGATGCTTCAGCAGCAAAGTTTTACTACATATTAACCAAAAAAAAGAACATGAATAACATTTAAACCATGATAGATGTTTTACCAGTAAAATTTTACTACCTATTAACCAAAAAAAGGAACAACGCAACCATTTACAGTTCAAACAATAAAGTTTGCTAAATAATACATTAAATTTAGTCAAACGAAACCCTAACATTCTAGATTTTGTTGAACAAAACAATATCACATACAAATTTAGTCAAATAAGATGCTAACCTAGTAAAATCTTTGTACTCTGTTTTCATATTAAACTTGATTTTCCCGTTCAAAATCAATTTTCATAAACGATTTTGACTTACATTTCAAAAAAAACCCTAACATTCCTAATTGCAGTAAAGTTTTACTACATATCACCCAAAAAAAAAAAAAGGAACAACACAACCATTTACAGTTCAAACAGTAAAGTTTGCTAAATAATACACTAAAATGGTAAGATTTTACATAAACTTCAAACAAAACCCTAACATTGGTAAGATTTTACATAAAGTTCAAACGAAACCCTAACATTCCAGATTTTGTTGAACAAAACAGTATCACATACAAATTTAGTCAAATAAGATGTTAACCTAGTAAAATCTTAGTACTCTGTTTTCACATTAAACTTGATTTTCCCATTCAAAATCAATTTTCATAGACGATTTTGACTTACATTTTAAAAAAAAAAACCCCTAACATTCCAGATTTTCATAATGAAACTTACTTCTTTTCGCCATGATTTTTGCGAATCAAACAGTAAAACTCTTCACGCGAAAGTGATGATTTTCTCAAGAAAATTCGAAACAGTAAGTAGTAAAATCTTCTACTAGGTTCGTTCCTTTTCTCTATAGTTTCTCTTCTCTCTAGTGGTTTCCTGTTCTCATGAACCATCGTTGAACGGTTTTTGTGTTTTGAAGGAATGGCACGGGTGTAAATTAGTTAGTAAATCAGGGGCGTTTTTGTCAAAAAAAGGTAAAATGGACTAATTGAATTAGGAAAAAAGTTAGTTGACTAATTGCTAAATAAGATGTAGTTTTTGATAAATGGCTAAATCCCCCTGTTATTATTTAACACTTCCTCGTCCCATTTTATTTGATCATCTTTCCATATTTGATCACTTTCAAAAGGCAAACCAAAATGTTATGTTAAAATACCCATTTACTTTAGTTGCTTTTTTTTTTTCCCTAATAATTTGAACTTTTTTTCCATGAGAGGACAAACTTGGAAAGTTAAACTAAAGAATGTGACATTGCAATGTATTTAATGCATTGCCTTAATATGTGTGTTTAGTTAAAGTTCGCAAATAAAATGGGACAGAAGGAGTATTTATTTATTTATTTACTTTTTGTGGTGTGATTTTCACACTTGTTATCATGATTTGTTTTTGTCATTGTGATTTATATGTATATATTTTTTTAGGTTACTTCATTGCATTTTCTAACTGATTAAAACTAATGTATGGTGTACGGTTTTGGTAATTAGAAAATCCCAACTTTCAACAAGAAAGGGTGAGCTTACATGACCTTTTACAATTTACGTAATCAGAAGACAGCTCAAACGAACTTAGGGCAAAAGCGTGAGTCAGACAGTATAGACTTGTTTGAAAGTAGTAAGTGTGTCAAGGACTCCGTTTTCTCATCCTCGAGTGTTGAGGCACCAAGTCATTCATTCAGTGTTATTGGATGTATTAATTTCCTCAAAACCATGGGCCTTGACGAAGACTTCTATGTTAAGGCTGTTGGCTGGTTAACAAAGAGCGTTGATAACAGGCAGGGGTTTCTGGGGTTGGAGGCAGAGTTCAGGGAGGCGTTACTTCGACTAAATATTTGATGAATAGTGTGTACTTATGCTTTTTACTAAATTTCAGAATAATCAAGCTCAAATCACCACAAACTTCATTTTTGGTGGAATTTATAAACATGTGGTACATATCAATTCATAGTTGATTGGATGTATTGAAGTTAAAATTGGATGTCATGCTCCAAAAACCTGCTATAAAAAATGGAACATCTAATATTGATGGTTGATGTGAATAGTCTAATTTCACATTTTGTTAACTACCATAAAAAGTTAGGAATATTAGCAATTACCCCCATTAGGGGTTTCCATTTAACAATAACCCCATGAAAACATTTTTTTTAACTCCTAAGCACATTCGTTTACTATTTCTTTAGCCATAAGGTAATTCTTTTTAAAAAAAAAAAATTTAAATTTCAATATTAGCCTCCCTTCATTTATGCTGTACAATTTTCAACGAAAGTTATTCTCTCCTTTTTCAAATTGAACGCTTTTGTTGGGCTGTTTCATTTCGGACCTCCAATTTCAACGGAAGTCCCTTCATTCATTGTTGTTTGTTTTTTGAATTTCATTTCAATAGCGGTTTTGTCATTACTGTAGTTGGCTGCACAATTGAAGCTTGATTGGTTTGGAATTCTTCGTATACATTCGCAAATCACTGTGCCCTTCGAAGTGTTGTTCTCGTTTTGTTAATAAGCATGGTGAGTTTCCTTGTCTTGAAGCTTTGTTTTTCTCCTATATCCTTAAACTTATATTGTTTTTATTTTTATCAGTTTTATATTTACGAGGAATCATATAGATTTTTTTGTTATATTCAATTGGTTATAATCATGTAATTTTCGAAAGTAGTAATTCTGTTTGTGAAAGTGAATTCCGACATGTATTAGTGTTCATATGCCCTTATTCATCCAATGAAGAGAACCAATTCTTTTTTTGTGGACATGTAGATATTCGTGTCTTTATTGTTTGATGAGCATTGGGTATAGAGGTCCCTCCCACCGAATGATATAAAATAAGGTATAGGGGTTATCACAAACACACCATCAATGTGTTCTCGAATGTCCTCCTTTCTGGTGGGGGCCAGAAATGACTTATCACCCAATTAAGATCCCACTTTGACGGTTCTGGATGCAAACATTGGGGGAACTCGTGGGCAATGTGTTCCTATCAATAAAGAGATAAAAGAAATTTTGACCATTAGAAACCACACAAAAAGTAATAGGTTAGTAGATTTGGAACATATGGCAGAAGATGGCAAGTTAGTTGACAAATATCCAATTTCAACTGAGTTAATGGTTAAATCAATGTTAAGATCAATACTTCATCTAGAATTTGACGAGGGTCCATGAATATGGAAAACACCATATAAAAATGTGTGTATAGGTAAATGGGAAATAAAAAAAAAAGTATATCTATATATTAATGATGGTGATTCGTGCCAACCATGTTAACCAGTAGGGATGCCCTATGTTGTAATTAGGATTTCTTTGTGACATCTAATATACTTATAATACTAGGGCACAGTTATTGGAATTTCATAATAACGCTCCTTTTTGAACCATTCATGCAATGTTCTCATTTGTAGTTAGTGCATTCTAGGTTAGTAGTCAATATTATCTTAAGTTAGTGGCCATTTAAACTAAATTAATAGTTAAACCAATGGCAACCTTTAAGATCCACACCTCATCAAGAGTTCGATGAACGGGTTGGGTTGGGTTGGGGTCCATGAATATAAGAAACACCATATGAAATTGTGTATGGGTGAATGAGTGTGTGTGTGTGTATATATATAGATATGTATATATTAATGATGGTGATTCATGCCAACAATGTTAACCAGTGCAGGGATGAAGGATGCCCTATGTTGTAATTAGGATATCTTTATGACGTCTAATATACTTATAATACAAAAAGCATAGTTTTGGAATTTCATAATAACGCACCCTTTTGAATCATTCATGCAACGTTAGTGCATTCTAGGTTAGTAGTCAATATATCTCAAGTTAGTAGCCATTTAAACTAAGTTAATAGTTAAACCAATGGTAACCTTTAAGATCCACACTTCAACAGTTTGATGAATGGGTGATGGAAATCAGTGGCAGCAGCCTGTAAAAGTGTATAAAAGGCATGGGAAGGAGGGTTCTAAAGCCCAAGCCTTGATTTGGCACATGTTGGATGATGTGGGCCCCACTTGGAGCCTTGCATAATTGGGTTTAGTTAAGTTTGGGGCATGTATAGGCTGTACTTTTTGGGCTTTCTATTTGGGTTAGTTAGTTGGGTCTTTCTTTTTGGTGTTGTCCAAGACTCCAAGTCCACTTGGTCCAAGTCCTTTAGCTTCTCTTGGAAGCTTGCTTGGTCTCCAAGTTGGCTTGTTTTGGAAGCTATCTTAGCCTCCAAGTTAGCTTGTTTTAGAAGTTTCTTTTGCATTTAGCCTTTTATAAAGGCATGTAATAGCAGATTTTAAGGGGACGATATTTACTACAATTGCTATTGGTTGTGAGTTTAGTCTCAATCCTTAAGGAAGTGTGATGCCTTTTTCTTACTAGGAGTGATTCCTAGGACCCTACTGGTGTGAAGCTAATAGTTTTCTTTTCTTTTCCTCATTTCTCTATAAATTCCAGCAAGTATTTTAACCCAACACACCCTTCCCCAACCATCAATCCTTCATCCTAACACCCCAGGCCTTCAAAGACCACCACAAAGCCTTGAACTCATTGCTGTCCAAAAATTCCAGCAGCTTATTCCAGAAATTCCAACATCATACAACCAACAATCCTTATTCTTTACCCAAATCCCACCCCAAACCATCTACAAAGCCTACAACCCTTCAGCCTTTGATTTCTCCCCTATTCATTCTACATCAATGGGTTGGGTTGGAGTCCATGAATATGAAAATGTGTATGGGTGAATGAAAAAAAAGTGTACTAATGATAGTGATCCATGCATAGTAATCAATAGAAGTGTAAAAAGGGTCACTGAAAAACTAGGTTCAATAATGGTCCATTGCACGCAACCATCATCAACCGTCTTCCGCTCCATTTCCATTAAAATTCTTGACACCAAACTAACAACTTGCAGAAATCAACTATTCAGCTCCATTATGTGACATATGACGGTGGTCAACACCAACATTAATTTTAACGAATGAGGAACAAGAAACCAACAAAATTGGTCACCCTTCTCCGTGGACACATAGACTTATGCATTTTTGCAAGTGTGACGTACGTGTTCATCATATCAACAACATTCTGCCTACAACATATGATACCCGCATGTCCTACACTCATAGACCAATAATACAATCAATCAACCATGGAAAACAGCTACTCCTACAAATATGAATATCTTAAAGAAAGTAGAATGTTTAATTAACTTACTGCAAATAACACTTTTTTTTTTTTAATGAAGTATTATATATCAAAAAGGGCAAAGCCCAAGTACATAAGGAATATACAAGTGCTAGCCGAAGAGAAAACAGAAACCTCAAAGTATATCTTTAACATATCTATGAAACAAAAAAAAAGAGGGGTTGTTATCAATAGTGTAGCTATGAAACCACCAAAAAAGAGTCTTAACCAAAAAAGACTTGAGCTCAATGATTGAAGTTTCCTTATCTTTAAAGGTTCGAAGATTTCTTTCTCTCCGAAGGCACCAAAAGAGTGCATGTGGGGCCATAACCCACACCAACTTAGCTTTTTAATTCCTCGTTTTGATCCGCCAACCCGAAAGAAGATTATGAGGATGAGAAGGCATAACCCAATGAGTACTGTTTCCGCCGCTTCCTTGCGTAAAATGCATCTATTAATCAAGATCCATCTTCTAACAATCAATTGGTCCAAAGTCAAGCACTTGCCTTTACACACCAACCATGTGAAGAAAGAGACTTTAGAGGGGACCGAAGCAATCCAAATTGACTTTGCTAGCGAAAAATAAACTCCACAAGAGATCAAGATCTTATAGTAAGATTTCACCAAGAATGACCCTTTAGAGTCCTTATGCCACACCAAGGAATCATTCCATCCCAAAGAAATCTTACAATCATAAAGATTTGAAAAAAGGTCAAGACCCCCTCCAAATCCCAATCATTGAAGTGCCTAATAAAATTAATATTCCAAGTGATAGTACCATTATTCCCATCAAGACAATCAATGACCATGGCATCCTTATTTCCGACAATATCAAACAAAAGTGGGAAGTCAATCATGAGGGGATTGTCATTGCACCAATAGTCTTTCCAAAATCTCACTTTTTCCCTATCCCCTACCTTAAATTTGATTTCTTTTAAAAAGTCTTGAAATTCTTGTGAGATTGCTTTCCAAAGATCCACCCCATGAGTGCCCCTAACCTCCCTAGGCCACCAACCTACCTTCCGAAGAGATACCATACTTCCAAAGCACCACATCCCTCCAAAGGCTTTGTACCCCTATGCTGAATCTTCACAACCATTTGCCAAGAAGAGCTTTGTTCATACAAACAAGAGATTTAATTCCCAACCCACCCTCACTTTTAGAAGGGCACACCGTCGACGAATCAACAAGATGATATGCATTTACCTTCAAATTCATGCCAAAGAAAGTTCCTTTGAAGTTTCTCAATTTTATGAGTGATGGTTTTGGGGATTTTGCAAATAACACTTACTCAGTCCTAATAATATTTGCGAACTTTCCATGTTGCATAGCAGTACACAGCTTTTTCTATTGCAGTGGGCTGGGGTTAAACATGGTCAGCATACCTTAAAATGGGGAAACAATGGATGCACCCCGTGTGACATTATGGCATGGGCGTCGGCTCAATTTATGAGGGACACTAATTGCTTAGGCAAATGGTGTTAGTAGTATGCCCTACGACCAATTATAGAGATGATACTTTAGCGATAATGAACAATCAATTGATTCCATTTATTATTAATTACATTTATTATTATTTAATAAAAGGCCTTATTCTATCATGTTTATTCTATTCTTTATATTTACATGATATGTCCATAGAGTTAAAGTTGAGAATATGAAATCACAAAGTGTTGTGATTAGGAGACTATATATATATATCTCTGTACTAAACTCCTAAATCATTCCTAGTTGAAGGTTCACTATGATGGACAATGATGAACCATAGGACTAGCACATGTTATGTTAGCTCTATAGGAGGACAGTTTTAAGCTATTTGTGTGGAGACACTAAGACAAACATGTGGGTGCTTGTTATATGAATAGGTACGTTGAATGTGACCATCTTAATTTGAGATAAACTTAATGGAGTTTTTACCTGCTTGCCAATCAGTTTCTCATAGCTACAGTAGTACAAGTAATCCTTAAACCTAAGACACCATGATTGTCTTATGCATGGAGCTTTAGAAGTTTAATAGCACTGACTGTATATTTCACTTGGGTTTACAAGGGTGTTCATTGGCTCTACTGCTTCATGTGTGAAGGCATATGAGTGATCAATAAGGGATTTATCACTTTCAGTAAAAGGGAGAGAATGTCTTAAATAGCATTCATCAATATAACTTATGAAAGTCCATGGCCGTGGTAGGATGTTTATAAAAGGGGAGTTTTCAAAGTGCATCATATGAGTTGATATTAAAGAATGAGTATAAAAGTATTGAACTAGGGATTTGACAGACTTCCATGTCCTATTAGTTTAATAAGAGACATTGTATTTGATGGAAGGATGTAATTGTAACCTTAACTATAACTGAAGAGTTATTTGATTTATCTTCACTTCATTTAGGATCACACCATGAGCCATTACTAGATGTTACTCATGGTTAGTAAAAGTCCTAATTAATATAAGTTGGTTATAATCAATTAAGGAATTGGAAGGAGTTCCAATTAGACCCTTAATGAAAAGTGTTCCATTGAAGCACTTATTGTGCTACTACCTACTACTAGATGTTGTGAACCTAAAGGGTCACACACCCATAAGCAAAGTAGGACTTTAAGATGTGAGAGAAAGGGCAATAGTGCATTGAGAAAAGTTCTTTTGGGCCTTTCTTGCATTAGATGAAAGATAGAGGGGTTAATATGCAATTTAGAGATCAGTTTTAGTTTAGTAAGCTTTGTCTAGTATTCCTAATTATTATTTGTCTCTTTTTAGGATCCCTTCCAAGGTTGTTTGTTCTTTATAAAAGTTAATGAGGGGCTTTTTGTGGGAAGGAAGTGGGGAGGGTAAGAAAGATGATCTGCTTGGTTGGAATGTTGTTTGTAGGTCTAAATCTAAAGGGGGCTTGGCTTTGGGTATGATTGAGAAGAGAAATGTTGCTCTAACTGCTAAGTGGTAATGGAGGTTCCCTTTAGAGTGGAATTCCTTATGGCATGCTGTAATTAGAAGTATGGTTTACATCATAATGGATGGGATGCTCTTGCATGCCCTAGGACTTCGGTTAGATGTCTTTGGAAATTTATTTCTCAAGGTATGGATAGCTTTCTGGATTTCATTTCCTTGTCTGTTGGGAAGGGGATAGACTGCGTTTTTGGGAAGATCATTGGGGAGGGGAAGCTTCTTTCTCTTCTCTGTTTCTGCTTATTTAGGCTTTCTTTGCCTCACAATGCTTCTATTTCTTCCATGGTTTCATTTGATTCTATTCATCTTGGTTGGGATTTCAAGTTTTTCAGAGATCTCAATGATAGGGAAAGTGTGGAGCTCTCGGCTTTGTTGTTATTATTGGAGGGGTTTTCCTTGAGAGAGTTTATTTCAGACAAGAGAATTTGGATTGCCAACTCCTTGGGAGTTTTTTCTTGCAAATCTTATTTTGAGAAATTGATTGAATGTCGTAGTATTCCCATTTTCTTCCCTCAGTTATGATTTGGAAAGCTTGTGTGCCTCTCAAATTCTAGGTTTTGCTTCAACTGTTGTTCACAAGAGGATTAATACCAATGAGATGCTTCAAAGTAGGAAACCTTTCCTTTATTTATGCCCACAGTGGTGTGTTGTGTGTAAAGGTGCAATGGAAAGTATTGACCATCTCTTTCTTTTTTGCCCTATGACTTTGTGGTTGTGGCAAAGAGTTTTTAGTCTAAGTGGTGAAACGTGGGTTCTTTTGGGTTCTCTTTCAAGGATGTTTGAGATTTATTTTTGGGGTTTCGGGTCTAGTAGGTAGGGAAGAATTATTTGGAGCTGTGCTATCTTGGCAGTATTTTGGGTTATTTGGCTTGAAAGAAATGCTAGGATTTTCGAGGATAGGGAGTCCCCTTTATTTGGTTTTTGGGATAAGGTCCACCTTGGGATCTTTTTGGGCTCACTCCTCTAAGGAGTTTGTTCATATTCCTTTGTTTTTGCTGAAAGCTAATTGGAGGGCCGTTTGTTTTTGGTTTCTCTTTTTTGTTTTTGTTTTAGGTAGACTTCTTGTCCTCCTGCTGTATCTCTCTTTTTGCTTATTAATAAAAATTTGTTGCTAAAAAAAAATAAATAAATAAACCCTAGCATTTCCATGACATTATCAATTGAATGGCATACTAGACCCCTTGATCGATCAGCCTGTGCATAATTTTTTTTGGAAGATGACTCATTTTTGCAACTTCCTAGGAAAAAAAGGATTCGAATCATTTTTGAAGGGTTTGATTGATTTATTTGAAGTTGAAATTGATAGATGCTTCTCATTAATTTATGTTACCAAACTGAATATATATTCGTTGTCTTCTTATTTAGATTGGCTATGGAAATGTCTTTTGGGAATGGGTGGTGTAGGGGGAAAAAAAAGGTACGTGACATAGGGCGAATAGGGGAGAAATCCATGGTTGAAGGGTTGTAGGCTTTGTAGATGGTTTCGGATGGGATTTGGGTAAGGTTTGGAGGTTGTATGTTGCTGGAATTTCAGGAAGAAGCTGCTGGGATTTCCGGACAGCAGTTATTTCAAAGCTTTGTGGTGGCCTTTTGAAGGCTTGGGGTGTTAGTATGAAGGATTGATGGTTGTAGCAGGGTGTGTTGGGTCGAAATACTTGCTGGAAAATTAGGGAGAAAGGGGAAAGGCAATTGATAAGTAGAAGGAATAGGGGAAAAGGGAAGATAACTACTAGCCTCACACCAGTAGGGTCCTAGGAATCACTCCTAGTTAGAAGAAGGCGTCACACCTCATAAGGTTTGAGAGAAAACTCACAACCAGCAACTATTGTAGTAAATGTCATTCATTTCAAAATCTGAATATTACATGACTTTATATAGGGTAAAAGCAAAGAAACTTCTAAAACAAGCTAACTTGGAGACCAATTTAGCTTCCAAAACAAACCAACTTGGAGATCAAGTAAGCTTCCAAGAGAAGTTAAAGAACTTGGACCAAGTGGACTTAGACTACACCAAGAAGAAAGACTCAACTAATTGGCCCAAATAGGAAGCCTAAAAAGTAAAGCCCATACGTGCCCAAACTTAACTAAACCCAATTATGCTAGGCCCTAAGAGGGGCCCACATCATCTAACATGTGCCAAATCAAGGTTTGGGCCTTAGAACCCTCCTTCCCACGCCTTTTATACACTTTTATTGGTTGCTGCCACTGATCACTATGTGGAACCATTTATATTATGCTATTTTCAAACTTCAATTTATCTTACTAAAATTTTCTTGATCTTATTTAACCTTGCACAATACGAAAGTGTAAGTATAGTTTCCTTTCTTTTTTTTTTTTTTTCTTTCCTTAACAATACGAATATCTTTGGTCTGGTCATAGATTAAAGATGACAACCCCTTAATTTGCCTTGTGAAAAAGTTAAGAATTGTGATAAATCTTGACAATTTCCGGTGGGGTTAACGTTAGTGGGGAAAATTGTAATAATTCAAAGGAAGTTCTTCGAGTCCACGCTCATCAGAGTTCAGAGATCTCTCTACTTTATCTACATGCTGGATGTGGTGCCACTAGTGCATCAATACTAGGTACACTTTTTATATCGGATTGCTATTTGTTAAAATTTCATTGACAATTCTTTATACCTTATAAAAAGCTCCAACTCTTGCAGAAAGCTCTCGTATTCAGCTCTTTCCTTTTGAAGTTTGTCCAAAATCTTGTGTTGTATGCTTGTTGATTTCATTGTTAAGGTGCAATTTTATGAACAATGAAGGTTGTCAGAGTTTTCACTTTTATACAGATCTATAAACCCATTTGTGATATTCATCAACATGTTTAACTGTGCATCTCGTCCTCCGTTGTGCTTTGTTATCACACCATCCAAGTATTATATTGAATTTTGAGGAAGCCTGATTTTGTTTAATTTGTAGGGCATCGCCCGGGGTTACACTAGTATACTTTATAAAACATTTATTTTTGTAGGCCATATCGACAAATATTTCTGTCACAAGGTCATTTATCTATTACTAGTTGGTGCACACGTGCGCTGCACGTGACTTTTTGTTTTTGTTTTTTTTTTTATTCTAGAAAAAAGTTATCGCATTTTATAATAAAACACTTACCGAACAAGGTAGAAGATGCTGTTAATGGAGAAAGTAGAATTCAGAAATTATGTAGATGATATATGATAATATATGTTAAGGTTTAGGGTTTCATACGAATTTGATTTCCTATTTAAGTGATTTTACGAACTAAAGTATACTTTGAATTCCTATTTATATTTATGTGTTTTATATTCTTATTTCCTCTTTATGTGTTTTATATTTTATATTCCTATTTCCTCTTCCAATCAAGGTACCGTATATAAGGGTAGTGATATATTTAAAATATAAAATAATGGTATATTGGTCAATCAAAAGCTTTTTTGACATTTAGCTTTTTATAGGTAGTATAGATATAGATTTAACAGATTTGTGATGAAATATCCGTCCCAATCAAATGGTTGGGTTTTATTTTTTTTTATTTTTTTATTTTTCTTTTTTTTCCCCTTAAGTTTTTGTTTTTGTTTATTCCATCGCAATGTAAACTAACCTTCTAACGCATGGATTTTGTTGCTTAGCCTACCTTTGTTATATATATTTTTTCTTTTTGATTTCTTTATCATATAAGCATATCCATACCCACCTAGAGCTTTGCAGAATACACATGTTGAAACATGGCCAATGAGAAGAAGATAAATGGTGCACATTTTAGATGGATCGTTGTGCCACTCACTTGGGCCAAGTCAAGAAGGATATTCAAGGGCAATTTCTGTCAACCCCATGAAAAATTCCTGGTTGGCATCAGTTGACAGCAATTCATGCGGATAGACATTTATTTGTGACTTTAGAATCTGCATTTGCCTGAACTTTGGAATTGAAATTCTTAGTTAACAAAAATTTTGTATTGTACATGTCTATATATAGTGCTTGCTATTCTTTTGCAAAAAACATACTTTGCTTAATAGGGAAAGGGTCAGTAGGGCATATGACTGTTGCATATCGAGCATCATAAACCACCTTTGATGGGGTAAAGTTCAGTAGGAGGATTGATTCAAATGTTTGAGAATTAGTGTATGTTACTTTGCTTTGTTTGGTTATTGATAATCATTGCAAGTGCCTGGTGCAATCATTTAGTTGGTGGTTTTCTTTGAAATTGAATAATCCTCTTAACGAATACTTCATACTTACCTTTTAAATTTGATTTCTCTCAATAGATTGGCTATGGAACCGTCTTTTGGGGATGGGTGGTGTAGGAAAGAAAGGGTATGTATCTAACCATTTATATTATGGTATTTCCAAGCTTTAGCCCTTTTTTTTATGTGATGGACCTTTGAGTATTATTGATAATTTGTATCAATTTATGGTTGGCTACTTTTTTATATTATGGTATTTCCAAGCTTTAGCCGTTTTTTAATGTGATGGGCCTTTGAGCATTATTAATAACTTGATATAGAACGATGTAATTAGGCTTGGCAATCTGTGCAGGTTGGGTGGGTTTGGGTTGAGGCATAAATGGGTTGGGTTGGGTCGTTAATGGGTTATGTAATTTGTGCCATTAATTGGGTTGGGTTATGCCCAACCCAATTATTGTGCATACCCAAAACTAACCCTCAACCGACCCAATTATGACCTAGCCTAGATTTAAACCCAATCCAAATTCTAATCCGACCTGTTTGTGCCCTAGCTTGATTGTTTTTTGTTTTTTTTTCTCTCAACCCGCAACATACTCATGATTGTGGTAGATGAAAATTATTTATTTATTATTTTTTTTTTTCAAAAAAAAAGAAAAGAAAAAGAAAGGAGCAAACAAAGTTCTGTTTGAACAAGCTCCAATCGATATTATTAACTGAATAGTTCAAGCTTTTGTTCGATAAATGAAATTGTGTTCAATGCCGTAAACACACATTTTGTGAGATAACAAACATTAACAAGGAAACATCAAGAAAAAGACAAAACAAGTGCTAGCCGCAGGTTACTCCTTCAATTGAGATTCACCAGAGTTAACTGCAGGCTCATCCTTTTTATACCTAACAGCCTCCAATGTCTGGTAGAACTCATTGGGAATCGGACCAGGTCGGTGCAGGGGAATGTGCTTAGGAACCGGAGCATCATTCTCAATAACTTCACATTCATAGTCTTCGGGAATGCCCCCTGGGTCCCATTATGCAATCCAACAAAATACAGAACATACAACATCACTAGAAACTCTGATTTCCTTCATTTAAGCTTCAGTGAAAATTTGAGTGTGGTTTGTCACCTAAATAAAGTAGCTCCAGCGAGCACTCTAATCAAGTGGGAGGTCAGCTTGAAACTTAGTGATTGGAGACACAAAGTCATCAAATGTGAAGTTGGGACACATGTTGCCAGCATGTACACATGATCGAATAAAATATCACCCCATATCTTTATCAAAATTCCAATAGTTTTTAAAATTTTATAATGGGATATGTGATTCCAGAATGCAGAAAATTTTTGCAAATGTTTGGACACATCACAACTCCCTCCCTCCCTCCCTCACACACAGACACACACACGCACACACACTCTTTTCTCCTTTTTCCTCAGTAACAGAGAACACACTGGATACAGAAACAAGATAGAAATTGCCACATCTGAAACAGAAAATCTATACGATTAAGATCTTAGACCATCAACACCAACAAAATCTCACTAATAATGTGAGAATATCTTTAGGGGCGCTACTGAAGCATTGCTTCTTTCCCGTTCTCTTTCTTCTATTATTTATTAAAATGTTATATGTAGACATATTTACGAATAAACCAATTCTTACTTAATTGGGCATTGTAAATTATTAATCAAATATAGATAAAGTCAGGCACAAAGTAGGAAATATAAATGCATAAGAACCTGCTTACTATCTCATGGCCAAAGAAATTTGAAAACTCAACTCAACAAGGTACAAATGTGGGAAATATAAAGTCATGCACAAATTAGAGAAGAGAAAATAAAAATGGAGAATGGGATGGGAAGGAAAATAGGTTAGAGAGAGAGATATAGCATATTTGGGGAAGGTGCTTAGGGCTTTTTTTTTTGGCAAAGAATCATGTGCATTGGTGAGTTTGGTATGTGGCTGAATGTGTAGGTAGATCATTAGCAACTTTCCCTTTCAATGAAGAAACCGTTTTGAAACCATCGATGGAGATTAAATGATTGAATTGCTTGTTTGTGTGTAATTGGCCCAATGTTTTTTTTTTTTTTTTAATAATTGGATTCTTATTATGCGTTCAACAGAAAAAGCACTCACTGGATTTTGTTTTATATATCAGTTTTTATTCTTCAATGTGGAACCGCATTTTTCGGGTTTTACTCTTATTTACATAAGCACGAACATCCACACAATGTAGGCATGATACATTTTGACTATTCACTATATATATTCCTTTCATTCAACCATACATGCGTTTTCATTGGATGTTTTAAAGATTCATATACCCCACCTACCCGGTTCGTCAAAGTCTTGATGAAGTGTTGATCTAAAAGATTAACATCAATTTGACTATTAACTTAGTTCATCAGGACTTCTATTGACTACTAACATATTATACAAAGACTACGAATACGAATGAGAGCGTTGCATGGATGGTTTAAATTTTAGCATGAAAAATATCTAAACATACTTATAGAAGGAAAAAGTATAGATTATTATTTACCATATTTCATAAAGAATTTCTAATTACAAGATAAGGCATTCCTACAATATTAACCTACTACACATGGATCACTATAGTTATTATATGTAATTTTTTCATTCACCCCTACATTCATTTTCGGTGTTTTCTAGATTCATGTACCCTGCCTATCCGGTTCATCAATTTTTGATTAAGTGTTGACCTAAAAGCTTACCATTGATTCCAAATGCTACTAACATGACTTCTATTGACTACTAACTTGTTATACATAGACTATGAATGAGAGCGTTGCATGAACGGTTCAAACTTGAGCATGAAAAATATCTAACAATTCATATAGAAGGAAAAAGTATAGATTATTATGTACCATATTTCATCAAGAATTTCTAATTACAAGATAGGGCATTCCAACGCTATTAACCTACTACACATGGATCACTATAGTTAATATATATATATATATATATATATATATATATATATATATATATATATATATATATATATATATATATATATATATATTTTTTTTTTTTTTTTTAATTCACCCATACATGTGTTTTCATTAGGTGTTTTCTAGATTCATGTTCCCCGCCTACCCGGTTCATCAAAATTTTGTTGAAGTGTTGACTTAAAAGCTTACCATTGATTTGACTATTAACTTATTTCCAAATGCTACTAACATGAGTTATACTGACTACTAACCTATTATGCATAGACTACGAATGAGAGCGTTGCATGAACGATTCAAATTTGACCATGAAAAATATCTATGGAGTGTGCTTTGCTAATATAAGTATATTATAGCCAATGGCATGAAAGCCTAGTGACATTCTGCTCACTTATTGAGTAGGAGATATCAGGTTTAAGCTTATGGGAAAGCATTGATACCCATTTGTTGGTATTTAGGGGAACTAGACGTATGGATAAATTCTATCAATTGTCAAAAAAATAAAAGATAAAATCAATGCATATAAGTATATTATATGTGATGGAAAAGACAACACAGGAATTCAACCTCAAACACCTTAATATGCGCTTATTAACACAATTTTGTTCAAAAAATTAATCTTTATATATTCTAATATAATGGGTATGCTGCTCTGGGGTGGAAGTAATCTAACTTCTGAATTAGGGGACCAAAACCCGTTGCTTTACCACTTGCCAACTCCACCTTTTATAAACACTAATACCAAGTATTTGTTGTTTGTCAATTCCAGTCCAAACAGCTATGGATTTGATTGGGATAGGATTTTGACATGTGTAGATATAAGGGCTTTTTGGTGTTTCAAATTTGTTGTTTGTCAATTCCCATCCAGATGCAAGGGCCTTTTGGTGGTTTTAATTTGTTTTATACACATAGACAATGATAGGCAAGCATAAACATCCATGCAAAGTATGACAACTACCGGGTACAAATTGTGCCTATAGCTCATCTGACATAACTTTCCAATTTCCAAAAATTTAGCGTGTGTAATGTGTATTGGGAGCAGTGTGTATTGTGGGCATCCAAGGTCTTGAGGATTTGGGTTAATGATTTGGTTTAGATGCCTAGGTCGTGTCATGTGGTGGGCTACGCATTTGGGAAGTTATTTAATTGTACTCCACAGCAGGGCATAGAGTACCAAGGTGGAATTACTGATGGCATTTTAGTGACTGATGGAGGCTGATTTTATTTTTGGAGGGAAATGAATTGGATGCCAGGCTGCCAGCCAAAAACAACCTTTTATCTGACCTATGTGCAGATAAGGGTCTTTTAGTCCAAAGACAAAAATTCACTTATACGAGGCTATTACTGCCATTAAGAAAAACTTGCCATTTTATGTAAGGTGAATAGTGCTTTGTAGTTGGTTGAAATAAATTGGGCAAAGTGCTATGTTGATTGTAGTTGAGAATAGTCAATGTACTGATTTATAGAAAATCTCCCCCAGCTGGACCTACTGGTAATTTCCCCTGGGAAAAAATCCCCTAACCAGACCTACTGGTAATTTCCTCATTTATAAACTCCAGTATCAAGTAGTTCCACTGCATTTTAATCGCTCTGATAGGTGCAAGTAAGTCAGATGGTAAAATGTTGAAAATTTGAGGTTACATTTGTTGAATGGGAAGTTAGAATAGAGAACTGATTTCAGAATTCTCCTACTCTATTTTTGGGTTAAAGATTGATTAGATTGCATTTGCCAGTAATTAATGGGTTAAAAAAATGGGAAATTATAATAGGGAACTAATCATTAAGGTTGCATTTGTCAGAAATTAATATTTAATGTGACTGGAAACTTTTTTTTTTTTTTTTTGAAACTATTTAAGGTCGTGGAAACATGGAACAATAAACAGAGTTTTGTTTGAAATTTGCCCTTATTTAAGGTTGTTAAAACACAAAAATATGAATTCATATGAGTCAAATCCTATCATTTAAATTCATTTCATGTAGTAAAATTAGCTTCTTTTATAACAGTGCAGATTACAATACCTCAAGTCGTGATCAGAAAGAACTGTTCAGTAAGGCTGAAGGTGCATCTCCCATGGAACTCACTGTGCCTAATGGATGAGTTCCAACTTCTAAGTCCGACCAATAATAAAAGAACACCTGAAGTCATGATGCCTAATGTATGACTTTAAGTCTTAAAAAATATAAAACACCTCAAGTCTTCTATTTGCATTTAGTCCACTCTTTTCTTTTCTTTTCTTTTCTTTTTTTGGATAGGATTCATTTAGTCCACTTGGTTTGATAGATTAGGCTTAATTATTTGAAAACCTACACTGGTAACATGTTAAAAGGTGTATAAACCTCAGAAGGTTTCAAAATGTGGCTCCCATGCTCATTATAGATACCCTGACGTTGTGTCAATTTAGTAGCATCATAAAAATGTTCAAGTAAGGTCAGAAGTGATCTGTAGGAATAAAGCTCTTACTAGCAAATTGTTGTGGAGGTTTCCTATGGTAACACAAATGTGTAAGGAGGTTCAAAAATCCTTGAGCTTGTGTACAGGAAAGTCACTTTAATTCCTTTTTGCTAGAAAACCATATGGAAATATGTCATAGCTTTGGTAGGCTTAGCTGTTTGTAGTTGACTTACCAAAGCCACCATTATTCTTCTTGGAATAAAAGTTTCTGACTAGTACTAAGCATTGAGTTCCAAACCATAATGTAGTCTGCAATATGCAATATTGGAGTCCTTAGCATTGAGTTCCAAACCGTAATGTAGTATGCAAGATGCAATAGTGGTGCCTTTGGTGTTTGTGGGGTTGCTGTCTTACTTTTGGTGTTGGGTTGTTGGCTTGGGTTTGTGATTGAGAACTTTTAGGGGAAATTTCAAAGGTTGAAAACCTGGGTGAGGAAAATTCAAGTGTTAAGTTTCCAACCTAAAAGCCTAAGTTTGTAAGTGGATGGCCCAAACAGGTATATGAAGACATGTTTAACTCGATGTTTAATCGATGTGGGATGTGGTATATTTCCAACATCAAGAATAATAATCTCAGGACAGCAACTATTCTACAGCAACTGATATTAAGAATAAGGGTTGTGGAGGCTAAGAACACTTGCTATAAATCACAAAGAAAGAAGAAACAGTAGACAAGATGATAAGGAAGAGGAAGAGAGAGAAAGCTAATAGTATCACACTAATAGGGTCCTAGGAATTACTCCTAGTATGAGGAAGGCATCACACCTTCTTAGGGCTTGAGGGGAAGCTCAAAACCAGCAGCAATAACAGGAAATTTCATTCATTCATCAAAAATCCATATACATCTTTCCATAGACTTTATACTTTGGGACACAAGAAGCTTACAAGGCAAGCCAACTAGGAGGCTTACACAACAAGCTAAACTAGAGGCTTACAAAGCAAGCCAAACTAACTAAAGTTTGGGCCAACTAAATCTAGCGAAATACCACAAAATAACATCCCAACTGCACTAAAGGCCCAAAACTGAAAATGACCCCTTAAAATCTAATTATACTCCCAAGTTGGGCCCATTTCACCTTTATCCCACCAAATTAAAGATTGAGGCTGAAAAATCTGGCCCTTTTTATTTCTTTTATAAACTTTACTAAGGAAGGTGCTCGTGCTTTGCACGGGACCGGTTGCCTGAGTCAAAATTTTTTTTTTTTAGAAGGAGTTTTATCTTGAGTTGCATACAGATGCTATTAGGTTGTATTTGGTCTTAATGAACGAAATAGAGAGGGAATGAAATGAGAGTGAGAATAGAATGAAAATGAGAATGGTTATTTCATTCCAATATTTGGTAAGAAATGGAAATGAAATGGAATGGAAAATATTAGGTGGGATCCACTTTTAATGATTTCATTCATTAAAGAGTGGGAATGGCCATTCCTCTTATTTGGATAAAAATGGTTAATCTCGCCTAGATTCTCACAAATGAATAACCATTCTATTCCCTTGGGTTACTAGACAATCACCCTTTTTGGGTTAATGGAATCACCATTTCATTCCTTCCATCATTCTTTCATAAAATGTTCTTACATAAGTATGAATGAGAAAGGTCGGTTATGTTCCCATCAGCACGTGTTGATATAAGTTATATCAGCACCATGCATTAGGGGTTGTACCCCTTGCATTAGTCCAATGTACCTCATATCCCACTAATGCACAAGGTACAACTCCCAATGCGAGTGTTGATATAAGTTATATCAACACGTGTTTACCTGATCATCACCCTGAGGAAGGTGACGTTTGTAAAAATAATATTATTAAAAAAATTATTATTTTTAAAAATATTTTTGTTGATATAATCAATAAAATAAAGGATATCTAGGTGAAAACTTTTTCATATTTTTAACCTCTTTTATTTTTCAGGGAAATTTTTCAATTTTATTTTTCGCTAGAGGAGACTTCACACGATATGCAACCCTTATTATATAAGGTCCTACCTAATAAGTTAACTATATTGAGTATATATTAATTAGACAATTTTAACCATGTACTCTGCCCAACGAATGAGTGGGTTTGGACCATTAGATGCAGACCCAACAATAGTCCAGTTGTGAACTATTAAACCTCTGTGAACTATTAAACCTCACAGCAGGTAATCAAAACCATTACCCAACAGATATCTAGCCCCAACAAAAGCACTGCCTGGCAGTAATACCCCTCGATCTCACCTTATCCCTGCAACTTCGCCTACAAAGCTTTCTTTGGCAAAGGTCGCCACCAGCTGCCACAAGCCCACAAGCCTCCACCACCATCTCCTTCTCACTAAAACCAACCATGGCTTTTCTCTTTCTGCAAAACTCACTCCTTTTTTTTCAGATGTGGTGGTGATGGGTGAATGGATTTTTGTGGCCGGCAAAGTTTGCCGGAGAAGACGAACTTGAATTTTTTTCATTTTTGTGGGTTCATTTTTGTTGCGATGGTGACGGTGTTTATACGTTCAATTGCGTGGGGGTTTCGTTGTGTTTCCGGCACAGCTCGCTGGTTTTTTTTTTCTTTTTTTTCCTCTTAATGTTGCAAAGGAGGGGGTGAAGGTGGGGGTTTTGTTGTTTTGCCGGCGAAGCTTCTCGTAAAAGATCCTACTTACTTTTTTGGTTTTTGGGTTCTTTATGTCGCAGAGGAGGGTGAATGTGGGGATTTCGTTGTGTTGTCGGTGAAGTGTGCTGAGTAAAGTTTTCTGAGTGGTGGTGTAGGGAGCTTCGTGGGCTAGGGCTCTGAGAAGCATATCAGAGCAAGATACAAAAACGACGTCGTTTTTGGAAGGGGTAAAAGTGTCTAAAAATAAGGTCCAAACGAAACCAACCTCTCCTTTCTTATATTAGTATAGAAGAGGCTGATTTCTATCGGTTTATCTATTTTGTTTTATTGGCTGGTTCATTTTGAGGCTGGTGGGCTACTCCTGTATTTATTTAATTGTTTGTGGGGAATGGCTTATGTTGGGGGTGCTTGTTTATGTTGGATTGGTAATCTAGCTTATTGGTGCTGCTCAATTTTACCTAATTCTCTTCATGTTGCTTTTGCATAATCGGATCCGTTTTTCATGTTTTTGAGTGGAAATAATTCATTTAAATATTGACGGCTTGGAAAATATTTCTTCTCTCTCGGTATACCATGACTAAGGTCTCACAAAGAACTCTGCACTCCATATCCACTTTCTTGTCTCTCCTATTTCACACTGTTTAACTCACCAACAAGATTTTCTCCTATTAGTAGGTTTAAATTACCTTTTTTTTTTATTATACCTTGTTGTGTAATGGATTTGATCTGCTGGTACTTTTATTCTGGCTGCTGGGAATCCAGCAATCCATATAGCCAAATGGGTGAAGTATTAGTATTATATTTACAATTCTTCATAACACTGATGGTTATGAAGTATTATTATGTTTATTTGCATAACATAGCTTTAAAGGGCGATTGCAGTTATGATTCAATTCTACCACAAACCTGGACAAGAATCTGGAAGAAGAGGAAACCATGTGCTTGCTTCAATTAGTTAGCTTTTATATTTTAATTTGAATAAGTTGTAAATGACATAACAAAAGCCATGAGTCAAGGTAGCCAGCTGTAGGTAGCACAATGATTGCCATGAGTTAAGGTCAGATGAGTAGTATAAATGAGGCAGGGGAGAAAAGATTAGATCGTCCAAGAATTCATCTAATCGAGGGATTCCCCCTGGATGAGGAAACAAATTGCTGAAACTTGTATTACTTCTTCCTTGTTGTTCCTATCAATGTGTCTAGAAATTCAGAATACCCATTTATTAATTCTCTGTCATCTGATATCAGCAAGTGAATCTTATGCTATATGTTCAACATAATTCCAAGAAACTTCTGATACCAATTTGATGGTTTACTATTATATGGCTTAGATAGGTGATTTCTATTCTAGAAAATGTACATCTATGTGAAATTCTGGATGCCCATTTTTGTTTCTCTATTATATGTAATAAATTGGAGCATGATTTCATGATGTTAAGTAAACATCACCTTCATCATCCCTATTGAATGATTGCCTTGGAATCCATCAAAATTATTGCCCAAGCTTGTCTACGTGTTTTGATAGAAAATGTGACTTCAAAAAATTTACAAAATTCTCATATAAATAGGCAAATGGGGCATTTATCGTTTGTTTTGATAATATGGACATTGATGCTGATTTTGGTCCTCCAATTCTGTAGGCGAATTCAAATTTATGTTCCTGGGATTTGTTGGAGTATAAAATCACTAGCGTCTGGCTCAGTCTATGGGTTTGAATTGCCTATTGACAATGCATGGTTTAATGAAATGGAGGATGTTAATTTCAGGGATCCAGAGTTGGTGCGTCATTTTCAGGATGCCCTCAAATCAGTTTCGCTGGTAATCATTCTTGAATTTCTATATGGATTGCTTCATGGCCTTTGAATGACTTCAACCCCAATGTGAGCATAGGAGATTGTCATAACTGGATATACATTTTTTTCCCTCGTAAATGGGCATTAATTTCATTAATCTAGTATTCTTGATCATAGTGTTTGTTAAGTCCATGTTTTTTATGTTGTCAAATCCTGTGCCAAAGTGTGGTTGTGTCTTGGGTTGATTGAAGATATGTGAAGTTGCAAAGGGGCGTTAAAGATCAAGTGTTCAAAGCTACGCGGCTCACACTCATTCTCTAAGAAGATAAGAGACCTTAGTTGCCCTATACTATAGGTGTTTATTTCATTTTAATCATATTTGGTAATTAGATAGCTTTTCATATGATTTGAGGTGCTTCAAAAGCTTTTAAAGCTATTCGGGATACTGCGGATCGATTAGTAGTGTTTTAGATAGACTTGTTAGCTATTGCTACACCCCAATTGATCGAGGTTGGGGGCTGATCGATCGGTGGTACTTTAAATAATCTGATTTGCCTATGCCACCCTTGGATTGATCGGGCTTGGACCCAGATTGATCGGGGTTCATAAAATCTATTTTAAAACTCTTTTAAAACCTTCGTATTTGAATTATTTTCTAATTCTTTCTTTTTGGGGTTTCTTAGTCTCTATATATAGAAGCTCTTCTAATAGAGAACATTGAATCAACCCTCTCCTATTAGGTCTTCATTGAATATTTTGCTTCCTTCTTTCTAGAGCTCTTCAACCTAGGGTTTTCACTTATGTGCTCTAGAGATAATTCAAACCACATTCTTTAACACATCCTTAAGTGTGTGATTGGAATTCATCAGAACACATCCTTAAGTGTGCGATGGAATTCATCAGAACCGTTGCGACAGAGATCAAGCTTACAAGCTTGTGTCTTAGAGAATCATTTAAAAGAGGTCGGATGCGTTCGAAGCCGTGCGGACATGGAGATTGATTGAAGGGTCATGGGAGAGAAGGCAATTGCTTGAGTCTGTGGGGTTTGTAAGTATTGTGTCTTGTACTCATGGACTAAAATATCCACGATATCTTTGATATATCCGTATATCCGTACCCCTCGATACGATATCTAACTGATATATCTTTTTTGCAAAATATCTTTACGTTTGTCGATATTGTCGATATTGTTAATAAAATCTCGATATATCTCGATATATCCAAAATATTTTCTTTTTTTCACATAGTATCGCCGATATATCAAATATATTAATGATATATCAATTATATCGAAATATTCATTTTCTTGTTATCGTGTCAAAATTATTACCTCTTACTCTTTGAATATTAATTTATATAAATATTTCAATTATATTAATGGCTTAAATTAGTGTTATGAAGTAACATCCTTCATTTACTCTCTTAAAATATATGTTCTTTTGCTTGGCGTAGCATACTTTTTTATACCTTACACAATACATATTAGTCTCATACACATTTAAATAGTAATATTTTAATTCTAAACTGTTATTTAGAATCTAAATCATTGTTTCCTAAAATTTCAATGAAAATATACTTGTTTAACTAACAATATCCATTGTATCTTTAAATCGATATCGAAATTTTCGATATATCCATCGATATATCTGATATATCTGTGCTTTTTGACCCTCGATATTGTAGACGCCCGTTTTCATCCCCATAAGATCATGATAGCATTTGGTTAGGTTTAGAAGCATTTAGGAGTCTCTAAGCATTAAAGGACACTTTTGCCCTTTTAAGCCTTAGGAGAATAGGTCATTATTGCATGCATATTTTTGTCTCTTTGTTGAGTCCCATCACTTGCATTTAGTTTCTAGAATCATTTTGGATATGTGTGTCAAATTTGGTCCAATTCCAGATAGGTTTGGATAGTTAATTAGAACTTTTGCGACTTAAAGGGCAATTTCGTCTTTTACTTCGTATATTTTCCAATTGAACTCCAAATTTGTTTCAGAGTGTTCCATTGATCTTAGAATGATGAAATGAGTCTAATAAAAGTGCCAATTTAATTTATTGATAGGTTTTGGATTGGTTCACCACATTACCCTATGGTTAATTGACCTTGTTTCGGGTAATCGCCTCATGAAAACCCAGACGCCTGACCGTGGTCAGGGATTTTTGGTTTGAGAATATTCTAGACTTATTCTACATTGAATCCTTGAAATTTTGGCTTTTGAATCACTCAAATCGGAGTTAAAATGAAGAATTAATGTTCGTTTGAAGTTTGGAGTCCGAAATAGGCTAGAATTTCAAAAACCGAGGAAACCTGAGTTTTGTCTCGGGTGACCGGTTGGGCTTAACCAGTTGGACCGGTTCACCAACCGGTTGGGGCCAACCGGTCACCCGAGCACTCCGCTTTAATTTGTCCTGTTTTGAAGTTTTGACGGTTTAGGACTCTTTTACTCCGAATTTCCTTCTTCCAAAAGTGTTCTAAACCTATTGGGATGTGATTTTGAGTTGTCCAACATTTATGGGATTTAATTACAGCCCTAGATTGGTTTTATGGTGAATTAATCTCAACCATTGGTTCATATGGTTGGTTGGTTATAAATAGAGGCTCATTCATCAGCATAAGGGACTTTTGACATATCATATTCATAAGAGAGTTAGGGAGAACGAATTTGCACACACCCATATCACTTGGAGGAGGCTTTCTACTGTAATTTTGAAGGGGAACTAGAAGGGAACCAAGCCAAAGAGAAGGAAGAACGCAGCGAAGACCTTTGCTTTGTTGTAAGTTTCCTTTTCATCCTTTTACGATTCTTTCTTCTTCTACTCCATTCTCTGCATAGTTATGGGTTAGAATTGAATTGGGAATCATATATACTCTATATTTTAGAGTGTATATGATTCAAATATGATAGGAAATCATGCTAGTGGAATAGGATTGAGAATTGCTTGCTGTTAGGATAGTTTCTCCCTTAAGGATACAGGTACATTTTGCACAGAAAATTGGTTGATGTGTTTTAGGCCGTTTTCTCTTCATGGTTCAATTATATGCATGATTTTAAGCATCTTTTGTATAGGACACTTGCTGTATAAGCCTCAACTTTATAGGTGTATGGATGATTATTCTTTTCAAGGATAATTATCGTCCTTAAAGGGTGAGATTGTGCATAGGTGCTTTCTGGAGTGTGTTTAAGTGCGCTGTGAGTTTCTTTGCATTCTTAGGTATATATTTTATATAGGATATGTGAAGAAATCATTCATGTGGAGTGATTTCTACATAAAATTATCTTCGGATAGTTTTACTTAAGAAAGCTCGCCATAAGGATGATTATTTCACATTCTTACATAAAATACTTACCTAAGACATCATGTTAGATTTTATTTTCATGTTTTGGATTGTTATATGATATTTTCATCATAATAATTCATATTTGACATGATTTTGATAGTTTTATGCATGTTAGGGTGTTTTAAGCATATAGGAGCATATTAGGATTTTGTTTCTCTTTTGATTTTTGTTCTTTGCATGAGTATTAGGTCATTATATGCATGTTTAGCATTCTGTCCAGATTTGAATTAGGTCTTCTAATGATGATTTGAGCATGGATATGGTTGGTTTGAGCTTAATAATTGCCCTATAGAATACATGGGGTGATTAATTGATGTTTTCTCAATGTTTCGAGATAATTTGCATATGGTAAGTGGTTCATGGTAAGTTTGTTTTGATTTGTTCTCTTCTCCCTCCTTTGGGTTATTCTCTTTACTTTGGACTATAATTCTTGAGTTTCTATGTTTTTTAAAACTCCTTTTTGAATAAGGGTTCTATCTCTTTTAGAACTCTACTTTCATTAAAATTCTGTTTTATCTAGAGTTCTATCTCTTTTAGAATTCTACTTTTTTTCAAACTCCTTTTTAAACAAGAGTTCTATCTCTTTTAGAACTCTACTTTCGTTAAAATTCTGTTTTATCTATAATTCTATCTCTTTTAGAATTCTACTTTTTTTCAAACTCCTTTTTGAACAAGAGTTCTATCTCTTTTAGAACTTTACTTTCATTAAAATTCTGTTTTATTTAGAGTTCTATCTCTTTTAGAATTCTACTTTTCTCAAACTCCTTTTTGAATTAGAGTTTTATCTTTTTTTGAATTCTATCTTTTTTCAAATTCCATTTTTTGGAAATCCTTCTTCTTTTTTAAAACTCTTCTTTTCTTTTAATGGAAACTTAGGGTTTATAGTTCATTGTAAAGGGAGTAACCCCTTCTTAATCGAACTACGTGGACTTTGATCCTTACATCTTTGTATGTAAGGTACGTAGGCGCTCATTTGATGTTCAAGTCCGCCCTAGGATACTAAGTATCCTAAGTTTTCTTTTTCTTTCTTTTTTTTCTTTCTTTTTACCCATTTCTCCATCACATATTTGTTAGTGGAGTTGGATGGACCATGCTTATACATTTATCCATCACATATTTGCTAGTGGATAGGATGGATTTGTTTGCTCATTCTCTCTATCTCTCTACTGCTTTCAATATCTCTCATATTTGTTCATGGATGTTTACATGCTTTATGGATGTTTATATGCTTTATGGATGTTCATGAATGAATGTGGATTATTTATGGATGATTATTTACATATGCATGGTGACTAATTAGGAAGTGATTAAAATAGCCCATATAAATTCAGAGACCCATTTTGGGGCGATATGGGTGCCTATAGGATGTTTTCTAGAACCTTCCCACATCGTAACTTAGTCTCCGAATCTTCTCTTGTTTTGATAGACCTGCTTTTCTTTGATCGGAGTCATGTGGTTTGTTTTCAAAGGTTTTCTTTAAAAACTGTTTTTATGGTTTTTCCCTTTTCCTAAAAATGAGGTGGCGACTCCTTGTTTATTTTGTTTTTGTGAACCTTTTAAAATCTAGATTTTTATTAATTTAAATCTCTACAAGTCTTTTTTAAAAGAAGGGTTCTTTCCTTCCTCTTCTCCGGATCGAAACCCGTGGTTCACAGATATATCCATCGATATCGATATTTAAATCTTTGCTTGTACTCATTACTTTCATAGTGGATTCACTTCATTTGGACGAAGTCCTGTGGTTTTTCCTGCTAAGGTTTTCCATGTAAAAATTCTCTTGTGCAATTTTTATTGCTTTATGGTTTGATTATTGTATAATTGATAACTTTTAGGGTTTGAATTGATTGAATAAAAATTGGGTAAGAAAATTTAAAATACCTATTCAACCTCCCTTATAGGTATTACAGGCTTGGTAAAATCGGAATTTCAGTGTTGATTGGAACTTTGATAGCTGAATTTTGAGTTGTAGTTTGAGTTTCTCTATAGATAATTTAATGTTTTATATACAATGAATGGTATAGATATAAGCTTAGTAAGGTTGTGTTGCAAGTTCAATAATATGAATTTAATTTGCTAAATAGCCATGGATATAAAATTAAAGCAAATTTTATTTTCCTTAACACAAATTCAAACTGGAGTTCACATGATTAAGAGGGTAAATTTGGAAGTAGCTTAAAGGAAGAATGACTCTTAATGAACACTAGAATGATTTCCAAAAACCTGTCTGGGCTAGTTCTACTTGTATTACTATTGTGTTTTTTTTTTTTTTTTTTCCTCCACAGGTGGAGTTGTTTTTGTTATTATAATTTACAGCATGGTGCATTGCTTTAAAAGCACTTAATCTTTCACATGAACAAGAGAGTAATTTTGCCAAAACCTCAATGTTGTGATTGGTTTCCTACAATAAATTTATGAAGAATGGACATTTTATGAATAATCCCCTCCGATTTGGGTTCCCTATGTGAATTTAGACGCGTATGATTTTGAAACAGAGTTTAAAAGGCATTATCTTTCTTCATAGAAAATATAACAATGTGGATTCATATATAAATGTCCGTACATATACACATCCAAAACTTTTAGCCCGTCCCTATGGTATAAATAGTGCTAAATCCAGTGAAGCATGAGTGTAAAGCTTATGGCCCATATCCTTTAAATGTGCTGTTATGGATGTGTGCTTCTGATAGAAACCTTGTTATGTATACAACTGACCTACTCTGAGATACCTTGTTTCATCATAAGGATATTTTTTTGATAATGAATCTCAATTTGTCTCACCATCTTGAAGTTTGATCTTCATAAAACAAGTGACTACACTCTCATTTTCTAATTTATCTTATAGGCTAATGGATGAAGATTCTGGTGGGTTTGTCACTGTTGGGTTATAGAATGGAGAGTGGCTGACTGGGTGGTGCTGCCTTGTGAAAGCAAAATAGTAGGATTGGCATCATGCTCTAGATTTATTCATGCATATATTTTTTATCCTTCTATTAATCTTCATTGGCACTTAACCTGTGTATATGGCTACCCTCAACATTATAAACAAAAATATCTATGGAGTGACATTATGGAACTGACAAAGCACCTCAAGAACTCTGGGCTTTAATTGGGGATTTTAATGAAATTTTGAAACCAACAGAAAAAATTGGAGGTAATCGTGGTTCTTCCTCTCGTATGAACGAATTTTCCTCTTTTATTCAGCAATGTGATTTGATTGATATTGGTTCATATGGAATTCCATATAAATGGTATAATAAAAGGAGTGAATGGGCTGCTATATTTGAACGATTGGATGGAGTGTTAGCTAATTCTGCTTGGTGCAGTAAATTTCGTGATGCTAGTAGAGAATTTGCCCATTGTGGGCCAGGTCATGGGCCTATACTCCTTAATACTGAAGGGAACGGCTATTGCAACCCCTCATTCCTATAAGCCCACCCCTCATCCTTTAGTTTTAAAAGTTTTATGCAAAATATAAAATGTTTTTATGAAAACTGGCCGTGAAGTCCACTAGAAAACATCATTTTGAACAACTTTGCAGAAAAAAGTTTTTCCAAAATTTATCGTTTAAGTAGACTTTTTGGCAAAAAATGAAATAAAGGCTATAAATGGTTAAAAAGTATATTTAAACGATAGATTTTGGAAAAACTTTCTTCTACAAAGTTGTTCAAAATGATGTTTTCTAGTAGACATCATGGCCGGTTTTCATAAAAACTTTTTATATTTTGCATAAAACCTTAAAAACCTAAAGGATGGGGGGTGGGCTTATAGGAATGGGGGGTTGCAATAGCCGTTCCCTTCATTGAGTAGTACTAAAGCTAGACCTTTTCGCTTTGAAGCGGTGTGGCTTTTGTCACCTCGGTAGGAGAATATTGTTCAACAGACTTGGGGTCATCAATTTTCTGGATCAAAAGCATTCCAATTGGCTAGAAAAATTGAACTTTTTCAAAATAATGTTTGAAGCTGGAATAAAGATGTTTTTGGTAACTTAAATTCAAAAATTAAGGACACTTACCTGAATCTAGAGGCAATTCAAAAGGCTGTTATGTTAAATTCGTTTGATAAATCTCTTGTCAATCAAGAACGAGCTTTGCATTCAAAATATGAGGATTTGCTTTATCAAGAGGAGTTATTTTGGACTTTTTGAGTTGCTCATGGGTCCTAAAAGGGGACTAATAACAGGATTACAATTGAGCATGTTTCTATAGGCGACTGGCTTGCCACCGTGACAAAAATGAGAGGGCAGATAGAAACCAACAGTGTAATATTTCAAAATGAACTATCAATTTTATTTTTATTTTTATTTTTATTTTTATTTTTTTGCTAAAATAAGCTTACAAAAAACAAAGCAAACCTTAAAACCGTCTACAAGCTATCAACAATAAAAGGGTTTCTTATTTCATATTAATTTGCAACAAGAACAATCTAAGATTTGGTGTTGTATCAAGAAAACTCTTCTTAGAATTCTTACTGGCTTGAAACAACTTTGTTGCAGCAGTATAGAAGTTTCAATCTACGCCCATAGATCTAAGGAAATCAATACATTTTCAACAGTTCAGATCATCTAGAAATGATTCTTCTGCTGCTGCATGGTGGCTTTAGCTTGAAAAACCTGTTGCAAGTTGTTTCTTCCCCTTTTTCCCTTTTTTGCTTCTTGTTGGTTCCTTTTCAAATGTTGCTGAACGTTTGCTACCTGAGCTACAAGCCATTGTAGATAGGTTTGTCGGTCGAGAAAATATACCAAATTGAGCAAAATATGCTACATCTTTCCCTTCATTATAGAATTGTCTATTGAGTTTCTAATGAACAAAACCATATCATGTGAAAATAAAATTCAATAAATTAAAATTAAAATTAAGATGAAAAACAAAATGGCATATATATTTATGATTAAAAAAAAAATCAATCCAAATAACTTATCCAAAAAAAATTTGTCCCAAGCATCGATATCCATGCATTCCCATCAACATTGATTTTCCTCAAAATGCTCTATAATTTTCTTAGATAATCTCAGTAACTAATTCCGTCTTTCTTTCAATTGATCTAATGTATAGTCTAAATTTTCCAAACTAAGTTGATATCTAACACGAGTCCAGTTAACTATAGTGCCATCGTGACAAAACTCATACATTTGCATGAATTTCATCTCATGTATTGTATTCCACTCACCATTATAAACAAGCTACAATAGAAATTTGAATCTTGAAACGGAGACAAAATCAAGTTAAATAAACAAATTCACACAGTGCACAAGTTTTGAAAATGAAATTTAGGTTTTATAGACTACGTACATATGGTGCAGTGGTTAGGGCTGCAACTTGGGCGGGTTCAATCCGAACCCAACCTAGTCAAAAGACAGGCTTGGGCAATAATCTTCCATACATTAGGTTGAAAAATCTCAACCCGATTTTAATTTGGGTTGGGTTTGGGAAGAGGGGTCGGGCAACCCAAACCCAAACCCAACCCGAACCCAACCTATATAATATATAATTTTTAAAATATATTAAATAATGTTTTTTTAAACATGATTGCTTATGTACTCAATTATAAATATGTTAATGTTTTGAATTCTTTAAATTTTTTAAAATTATTTTGATGCTTTCAACATCAAATTTTTTGGGTGAAAAAATTATTTCTAAAATTGTCATGAATTCTGGGTTAATCAATAGAATTTGGATAAATGAGATTGTGTGCTTATACAATAATGCATTTTTATTAAGATGGTTTCTCTTTTTTTTTCCCTTTTTCTTTTTTTAAAGAAGATTTTTTTTTCTTCCTTTTAAAAGAAAAGAAATAAGCCAACCTGCTTAACCCGGCCTAAACTCGTTCAACCCGACCTAATCCTGTTCAACCCGTGTAACCCGTGTGCCCAACTCGAGTACGGGTGAAACATGGGCTAGGAATCTCAACCCGAAGAATGGGTTGTGTCACACCCCAAACCCAAAAGACTGGATTTGGCGATATGATTGTCACAACTTACAAAGGTTTATGCCCCACATAGGCCAAACCACTTAACAATATCAACCTCTAATAAAGTTGTCTCCAATAATCCATCCACAATAAAATTTAAGTCATAGCATAATTAAAGTCTCAAGAATTAATTGAAATAACTAGATAAATCTATATCCATCAAAATAAATTGTCATCTCCAATAACCTACTACATCGTCCACTGAAATAATAAACTAATTCTTTTAACTACTAAAATAAAAGTTTAATTAAACTAGTAGACCAAGCCATCGACACTCTAGCTCTTCGTATGCGGAAGCCACTCACATCAAGCTATTCATCTATGGGGAAAAATATAAGGGGTGAGTATGAAACTCAGCAAGAAAACTTTACACAATATATACAGGAAGTGGTCAAGCATATTCGCACGATTAGTTTAAAAACATGAGTAATAAATTCATAGAGTTTTACAATAAATCATTTCTTTCAATTCAGTAGGCATATAAACTTTTAAAAATAATTCTTTTGCTTTCAATTCAATAAACAATATCACAAACACTTTTGATAACAATTTATTTGATAAATCACTTTAAAATCACTGATCAATATAATACAAATCAATAAGCATTAGTTCATACAAGTACTACTTCTGGTTAGACTCACACTTAATAGGCGCCCATCATCGTGGGACTTTATACTACATCAATACTGATGACCAATAGAATTAAAATCTTCTGCTCGTACGGACTAATTTTCCAATAGTATTAGAATCCCCTGCTAGGACGGATTACTAATCTAACTAGAGTTTACACTTATACAATAAACATTTGGCAAATATCTTCCGCAAGTAAAATAGATTCAAACACATGTAAAACAATTTCAATAAAAGACTATTTTGCTTGACGCATAGCATATAAGAAATAAACACTTTGATAATAAAATAATTTTGAAAACAATTGTCCATAAACCATTGGCTCATAAAATTGGAATAAAAATCAAATTTATTTGTATTTAATCAAAGAGGGTGATACATTGTGCAAATTTCCTTACCTTAAACCAAACCTTTAACAATCCAAGTGATCGAACTTTTAAAAATTCCAATGCTATTCAGAACCTAAAATCAACAGTATACTTTATCAATAAATCATACTTATACTAAAAGATCTCTCCCATTAGGTGGTGCGTTAAGGGTTCAATATCTAATTCTCACGGTCTTATAATGATTACTATATTTAATATGACTAATATATACATTAATGTGATGTTAAAATAGATTTATGTTAAATTATAAATTAATAAATCTGAATGAATGTTTTAACCCAAATGTATATACAATTCTAAATTTCACTTCAAGTTCAGTTCTTTGGAATTCTTCACTTCTTTATACTTTGTAGTAACAAAATATAATAAGTTTTTTACATTTTCTTTACTCTTCCTAAAGCCAAAAAGTGAAATCCTTTTCCAAAACCAAAAATATAATCCAAGAACCTTTGTTTTTTTTTACCTAGACAATAAATTATATATTATTTATATATACCTATTGTATAATAAACTCATATATCACGTCACTATCAAAACCCACCTTTCCCATTTTTTATATTTATTTACTCCATTATTGAAACTAACTTTACCATCTATCAAGCTTTGTCAGTAGATGCATGATAACCTATAATCAATCACCTACGGTATGATATTCTCACAATTAGATATAAATTAATAGGTGTAGTAGGGAATTTAAGAATCACATGCTTTACTCTCACCAGATAGTCTACTAGACGAAGGTGAAGACAAAACAAACCCTTAAAACAGTTAAAGCCCTTTACCTCTATGAGATCTTCCTCTCTTTTTTCCAACCAATTTGAACATAAATATGAAATCTGAAATTTGACGTGTAATGAGGAGAGTTGTCTATTTGAACATGTAGAGACAGGGAGATTGGCTTTTATTGTTCCACCTATCCACTCCCCGTATAGGATTTGACCTGAGGTAGGGTTTAGGCTCATGAAGAAAATAATATATAAGAGGAAACTATGTGTCATTGCTCATCACTTATATAATAATAATAATAATAATAATAATAATTGCAAGGTACTAATTATCAATTCATAGGATTCGGTTTATGGTATATGAAAACAACTCCACGATTATATGCCGTAGTTTTAAATTGAATTTAACCAATCTTCTGTTAAATTTATGACGCTTTTCTGTGGACTTCTAACGCTATGGGTCACATGGACTTCTGACGCTTTTGTGTAGATGGTGGACCTATTTTGTGTGGACTTCTGACGCTTTAGGCCTTTCATGTACTTCTGAGGCTATGGTATATTAGTTGAAGTAATCGTAGCCATTCATTCAAAATGATTTCAAATTAATGGCTGGGATTCAAAGTCAAGACAAAGCTGACATGATTGTTACATCTGTTTCTCTCATCACGTTCTCTCTCTCCTTCTCCATATCAGATTTGAAACTCTCTTTTAAAGCATCCCACTCTACCAATATATAATCAATCATTTTCGAGTGAACTCTTTTTTTTTTTTTTTTGTTGGGTAATGGAATAGAACCTCTGGTTAAACTCTACAAATCAATTTGTCAAAAATGATTTTGGAATAGATTATAGTGGTGGCCTTTTTATAGTCATTTTACTTCTTCAATCTTCCTTTTTTTTCTTTGTTTCGCTTTTTGTTTTTTCCTTTTTTCCTTATCAAACATCGCAGGCCGATCAGAATGAGGTTGACTGACTTGAAAATGAATCATTATCAAGTAAACTTTTGGTTAAATTCTACATATCAATTTGTCAAAAATTAAATATTTTTTAATAGATTATAGTGATGGTGTTTTTGTAATCCAAATTAGTTGTTATCTTGGCAGTAAGTTAAGGAGAGAGAGAAAGATGGAGAGAGGAGCTGCCATGAAAGAGACAGAGATGAATAGAAGTTCAAACCTAACCTGGAGAAGGAGAGAGAAAACGTGAGAACGTGATGAGAGAGAAACTGATGTGACAATCAATCTAGCTTTGTCTTGTTTTTCAAACCTCAGCCGTTGGTTTGAAGCCATTTTGAATGAACCTGCTCCCTATCTGACACAAGTACATCTTTAGTGTTTCCACTGTGGATGCTTTTACCTTTGTCCTGATATTGTTTTGAGATGGGACCATCTCCTAACTCGTCCTGTCATGTCACCCCCTCATATTATATCTAATAAAATATTAATCATAATTTTATAAATATCCAACAATAACCCTTATTTTTTTACTTGTAATATTTATTTATTTATTTATAATAAGTAAAATAGGAAGGTTTACCTTAAAGATCAGGTCAAATCTTATAGGAGTAGATATAATCCCTATCTTGGCATATCAAATCTTGTTTTGTTCTTCCTTTATTATCCTATCAACATAATTGTTCATTTATCTTTGTGAGGATACGTACAATAGTAAATTATATAATTATGCATTTTCATCCTCTCCTTCCTAGCAAACAAAGAAAAAGGATAAGATGTTTCTTTTCCAAAGATGAAAACTTTATTTTTACACCTTTCATTCTTTCTATTTTTTTCATCCTTCCTCCTCAACGTATATTTTTTAATAAGATGAAGTTATTAATTGCACATCTTTATGTTACCCCTCGTCTGGAAATAACAACAACAAAAAAAACAAAATATAAAAGACAAATTCTCACCCAAATAAAGAAAATTAAAAAAATTGCACATCTTAAATGATTTTCCTAATGAAATAAAATAATTGATGACAAGAATGATGAGAAGGTTACTGCAGACACAGATTCTTCATTGCTAAAAAAAAACTTCCATATAATTGTAATATGATTAAGTAATATCACAAGTTAATGAGAATCAAATAAGATGAGATTATCAATATATTTTTTTTGACCTAAAAGACTCGATCACTCCAAGCGCTGACTGCAGACCACATGATTTATCATAAATAAAAAATACAATTGTATGCTTTTGTGTGTTTTTTTTTTGGGGGAATTACCGATTGATTCCATGTTTCCATGGAATTGCCTCAGAAGGATTGCCTCAACAAACTGACTACTGACTTTATTATAAACTACTGGAAACAAAAACAAGTTGATAGTCAAAACATCCTTATGGGGCAATACCATGAAATGATGAACCTAATCGGTAATTCCCCCTTTTTTTTTTTTTAAGGAAAACAACACCTGTCTGTTTTGGCAGGTGGGTATGCTATGTTACGGGACCCAAATTCATTGCCCATGAAAAGTCTGGCATCCCAAAATCCAGCCATATGTACGGTCATTTCACACAGTAGCTCTACTACATGCTAGGCTCCTTGGATGACAGAAACTTTAATTTTAGTCAATTAATTAATTAAATAATACTCCGTATTCGAGGAAGAAAAGTTGGGAATACAAACAAATTTTTATAATAATGGTGTACTGATAAAGTAGAAAAGATATGGAATAACCTGCCCCACTTCTTTACTATTCAACTTACTATATGATTTACAACCCAGTAAAAGAAAGCCTACTGTTACTTCCCCTACCACTGCTTTCAAAAGAAAAAAATCTTATGGGCAAAGAGTAACGTGCGGTGAAAGAAGGGAGAAAAGAATCTGGATATATAGAAAGATAGAGATAAGGTCATTATTATTAATTATTTTTATTTTTTATGAGGAGAGGAGTACGGGAGATTGAAGGGTCTCTAGATATGCTTTTTAAGGAGATAAAGTAAGATCTGTTTGATTGAGAAAGAAAAATAGCTTTTTGAGGAGAGACGTTTGTATATAGAGATAGAAAATGTGAGATAAAGTGATATATGTGTCTGATTTGAGAAAAAAAGAGAAAATCAGTCCCATGTGAAAGAGCATTATTTGAGTTGAAATAATAGAGGTTAGAAGATGGTAATTGATAATTTATAAAACATAGAAAGAATTAAGGTTGTGACAAAAAATAACACATTAGATATCATTTGTACCATTAGAACAACTTATGCTAAATTATAACATATGATATTATTGTATGTGCTAAAATAGCAACAACAACATACTTAATTAGTTAATTTAGCTCATGACTGGGGATCTCTCATAGCACCCTACCGAGGTTTTTCCACGGATAACAAGTGTTTTGTATCAAGGACCCGGAAATGACTTCTCTTACCCATTGCCTTGGCCTTTGAGATTCTTTTTCCTTGGTATCTGTGATTGTCATCTAAAAGGTCTAAGGGCTGAACAATTGGTCAGCCGTCAATCCTCATTACAAGTGATAGCACTATAGCAGGCGATTGCTAGATGCACCTTTACCTCATCTCCCTTCTCGACATCATGATTCTTCGTTGTTTACCTCTTCTTCTATTATCTACCCCCCCCCCCCCCCCCCCCCCCCCCCCCCCCCCCCCACTCTCTTTACCGAATCAACCCACCCCATCCTTATTGTCAACTTTACTCCTATATGCTCATATGCCAAAATCTTCTAGGATCAACCCTAAACGTACGGCGAGGAATAAGAGAAAGTCTATTTCTGGTCACTCCCTCCCTGTTCAGTCACTTCCTTTGAGGCTCGTCCAGACCCATGATATAGTTGCTGATACTTTGAATTGTTTTGAGGTGATGGGTCCTGCCCCACCTCCTCCTGCAAGATAATTCTCCTATCGTTGAACTGCAGGAAACTATGTGTCATGTCATTGCTCATCACTTATATAATAATAATAATAATAATAATTCCCCCTAATAATAATTACAGGATACTAATTATCAACCCATAGGGTTCAGCCTTTTGTGTTCACACGGACTTCTGAACTTATGGTTCATGTGTACGATTATTTTATAGTTCTAGTGCATATTGGGCCCTTTATCAGGTTTCATGTGTCTTCTAAACTAAAACTTATGAAGCAAGAAAGAGATGGTCCGACCCCACTTTTGTACTGACACTGTCTATAAGTCACTACTTCTATAAATCATCAATTTCAATTCAAAATCAATATATAACTTCAGTTCAAAACCAGTACATAAAATTGTGCTATTTCTCATATCTCTCATAAAATTGTTCTATTTCTCATATCTCTTTCAAGTTTCAACTTTGTGTACAATGTCTGTGTAGAATACACAAGGTGATATGAAATTCATGGAAATGTTTGAGTTATGTCAGAATGGATCTTCTAAAAATTGGAATCAACTTAGTTATTAACTTCACTATGATCATAATTTACATTTTACTATAAAAGAGTTGAAAGAAAGATGGGTTCAATTAAAGAGATTAGCCAAGAAAATTGTTGGGTTTTTCGAATCAAGACAATGTGGATGGGAATGTACAGAGAATATCGATGATTGGATAAAATTTTTTTTCGGTAAGTTATTTGGATTGATTTTTTTTATCATCAATATAAATGTCATTTTGTTTTTCATATTAGTTTTAATTTTAATTTATTGTATTTTATTTTCACATGATATGGTTTTGTTGATTAGACTCTCCCTAACAATTTCTCCCAACTATGCTATAAAGAAGGGAAGGATATACAATATTTTGCTCAACTCCAAAAATTTTCTCGATCAAGAAAACAGTCTACTGCCTGTATCTCAGGTAGTAAATGTTCGACAACATTGGAAAGCGAAACAATTGGTTTCACAAGCAAAAATGGAAAAAATGGGAAGAACAAACTCGCAGCGGATCCTTCAAGCTATCAAGCAGAAGAATAAGAGAATCATTTTTAAATGATCAGATCTATTGGGAATGTGTCGATTTCCTTGGAAGTATGGGCATAGATCAAAAAGTCTATAATACCGTAACAACATTTTTTTAATCTAATAAGCATTGTAGGAAAAGTTTTCTTGCAACAACACTAAAGTATAGGTTTTTATTCCTGCAAAATAATATGAAATAGGAATCTCTTTTATTTTCAAATCCCACCATTTCATAACCAACCTAATTTACTAAAATGCTCAATCTCGTCCAAACCCACAAAAGGAAGGTTTCATCATCTTCACGATTCTCCAATGTTTGAGTTTCAAAAATCAAATAACTTGAATCAAAGCCAGCCAATAAAATGAAAAAATTGAAAAATCGCCCCCACATTTGATACAACCATATTTTTCACAAAATAACTATACATTCAAGATAATTCTCTTGGGAAAATAAAGATAATATTTTGAAAATCAGGATAATTTTTAGATAATTATCTATATTGTTCAAAGGCAACTATGTAATTTACAAAGAATATTAATCGCAATAGTAGCATCCTCTTTTACATAGATTCTGTCAGTTTCATTTTATTTTATAAAACGAAGGTTAATTATTACCAAGTGCAATCACTTCCATTTTAAGCATCGCAATATTATCATCAAATCAAATCAATTGCATAAGTATAGGTTTCCATAACAATCTCTAATAATAGACTCTTTAGTGTTGCAACTGGCCGGATGTGGTGCAAACTGAGATCTAAATGAAACTAACCTTTTGGGAAGGCTTGTTCTGGTTCTTGAGTGTATGGGAAAATTCTCGCTAGCTAGTTTATGTACAAAACTGGATCTGAAACCTTATATGGCCATCTCCTAACTCCTCCTTTCATGTCACCCCCTCAATATGAAGGAAAAAATACCTCCCAATAATTTCATAAATTGTTTATTCAGTCAACTAATACGAAGCAATTTTTACACACAACCTATAATCAGTTGGAGCCGTCCAATTCAAGATTTTTCCAAGGTCTACAATTGGTTTGGATGGTCAAGATTTGATGAGAATGGGCCCCAATATTGAGTTATTTGTGATGATGCTCGGTCAATAATGTGATGATGATCCAACACATCAAAGATGCTTGATCACAGATGATGGAAGTATAAATTTGCTGGTTGCCTCAATAATGTAACCAAAAAAAGTAAAAAAAATTTGAAAAGAATGATGTTTGAATTAAGCTGTTTTCATGAATAAGAACGACTGTGAAGACCAAGCAGCCCCCAAAAGGCATTTAGCCGGTTGGGCCAGAATCGGGTTTAATTTGGGCCTAATATGGTTTAGTCTAGTTTAGATAGAGCATCATCACAGCCGTCTCTGATTGGTGTTAAGGAATGGCTACTATGAAGTGGATGATGTGGGTTCAATTATTTCAAAAGACCCAAAATAAACACGGGTTTGGGGAGAACGGGCCATTTTGAGGGGCTAGATTGTTTTCAAAGTTATTTTGAACAGCACTTGTCTTTTCTTTATTTAAATTTTTTGACGCGCACATGATTTTCTCTATTGCTTTATTTTTCATAAATTTCATGTAATGTACATGCTACATACTACATATCCTAAGGGACTGTTTGGATAAGCTTTTCCTTCCTTTTTTTTTTTTTTTTTTTTTCTTTCAAAGTAACAAAAATGAAAGTTTTGAGTGATAAATTTTGAAAGTTACTTTTAAAAGTTGAGATAGTAAGAAATTCCTATTGCCTTAACATTTAAAAGTAATTATTAAAATTCTTTACCATAAAAAACTGTAAAAAAATTTCATTTATTTACTTCTAAAAGCTGTCTAGCTCTAACTTATGTTGCTGTCCCATTGACGCTTCTCCTCGATGAGCCCTCTTTCATGGTTTGGATTTGATGATAGCTTGATGGTTCAACAAGATGATGACACGTGGACAAATGGACGGTTGAAATTAAATCCTACTCTATTAAAGTGATTTCAACAATTGGAGGTAGTTTCAACAACAATAGAGTGGCTTTTGATTACAGTCCGTCCATTTGTCTTCCGTAGATATCACATAATGTGATTTTTAAATAATTTAGGGACTCAATTGATGCAATTGAAAGTTTAGGATACCAAACTGAAACCTAACCTAAATTCTAAAATAATTTTTTAAAATTTACCAAAAAAAAAAAAAAAACCTATCCATGCTCTCTTGTTTCAATTCGAAATTCTCTCTTGTTAGGGCTGGCCCACACTGCAGATAAAGAAGCGGTTATGTACCCTATAGCTTGAGACCTAGAGATACGGTAAGCAGGTGGATTTGAAGGTTGATGATACAGAGGGAGTGCAAGCTGTCTACGGGTCCAACCCTAATTTCAGTTTTGGCTCTTTGTTAGAGTCTGACATTTCTTCAAATCAAGCCGTTGATTTTAGGGTTAGACCATCCATCTGGGCTGCCTTTCTGCTGGTTTTGTTCTTGCGTGTGTTTTTGTACATGTAATTTTGTAGGGTGACTTCTGATTTTATTTTTATCTGGCGGTGATCCCACGGTCTGGAGTCCATGATAACTTGATAAGGAAGGCTACAGAAGACCAGCGGTCACAAAGGCCGAAATTATATGGCTTTCAACTATCCTAGCTAGGAGTAACATTTTCATTTTTTTAATTAAAAAAATTCATATTCTTTGAATATTTTGTAACGGTGATTCTCACTATCCAAAGGGAGTGTACAAGAATTTTTTTTGTTCATGCATCATTGTATCAATATGATTTGGATTTGAGTGTGGAAAATTAATGGATCGAGAAGTTTCACATATACGCAGACTTTTATTGTGGGGCTGGGGTTTGGTCTTGGATGGGAACATTTGGTCCAACAGTAACAAACAGAACCAAACCTCCACATTAAATCAGCCAGCCCATTGTTTTTTTTTTTTTTTTTTTAATTAAAAAAAAATCACATAACTAACACATAATGTTAGAACGGTGAATAGGGATAATGAATTGTAGTCACATTTCTCAAACACTCCAAAATAAAATAGGTACTAATATCTGACTGTTCGGTTTGGCGTAAATTGAGAATCAATATATTGATTCAACCCGTGTGCACATAGTAAAATTTCAAATCCATGTGACATTGCCTTAAATTTAAGTATGTCTAGATTTCGTTCAACTCTATGAATGTATCTGATAGAACATAGTTCGAGATCGATAATGGTTAAATGCCAAGGCAACCTGACCCGAACCGAAGTTGATCCACGATGTCAACCATTTTGGCCAGATCCTTTTTGTGTGAGTAGTGTTCGTTTATGGTTTATGCCTAGGCAACCTGATCCAAACCATGATGTCTACCATCGTTGAGAGATTTTGTAAGGTGTTGTTTGCGTTCCTACTCTCAGTCTGAATCCTATTTTCGCTTTGTGCTACTCTCCAACACCCTAGGGAATTTATTTATTTATTTTCTTGACATTGATATTATTAGCCATACCTTGGTAGCATGCTGGTGAAGCCTTCAGAATTTGCGTGCCTGCCTTCCTTGGATGTGGTAGCCGTTTCTCAGGCTCCCTCTCCAGAATCAAACCGTAATTCTCCGTCACTCGTCACCACCATGGTAGGTGACACGGGGTTAAATTTTCAACCCAAACTTTTAGCCTAGTGCGGCACCAAGCAGCCATTGCCTAGCCAGCCAACTTGAATTTCCCCACTCACACAATGACGTTTCGAATGAATGCATGTAAGGCAACACAGTACACACAACAAGGCCACACGAGTTTTCGGGCACTTTGCCCAACTTTTTCTCTATTAACTCAAATAAATTATAAAGGAAAACTGACCTTGGTACAGCCCACATCCCGTGGCCTACTGCTGTACCAAGCATGCCCTTAAATAGGCATAAGAATTGACCAACCAGCAGTTACAACCCAACTGTATAGGCAAAACTGTGCTGTTGACACCCCCAACAGCCTAAGGTGTATTGTTGACATCCCCAATAGCCAAGAAAAGCAGCACCAATTAACAAAAGCCACCTTGCATGGAAGTCCCAAACTACCATGCTAAGATGTCCAGCCAATCACCCACAACTCTCCTTGTCCAACCAAGCAATGCTTCACATGTTTGCTACACACATTAGCCTTCCTCACAAAATAGCCAAATTGCTGTTAACTGCCAAGCCACATGCTGCTTTACTCATTCCCACGAATTTGACACACTAAAGCCAACTGCCGCTTAGCCACAAGGTGATGCTTGGACAACTCGCTAAAGCCCTCTGCTGCCAAGGACCATGCCCATCTTTGCCAAGCCACGCCCAGCCATAACTATGTTTTTGCTGCAATCCAATGTTCCCTTAGCCAAGCCATGCTAATTACATGTGCCATAGCCTTGTTGCCACTCTTGAGACCATGCTATGTATCTGCCATGACCATGGCCCTCAAGCCATTGTGCCAAGTCATGCCTACCCCATAGCCTTGGTCTTTGCTGCCACTGTTGGGACCATGCCATGCCTAACGCATATGCCATGGCCCAACTACAAGTCTGATGTGAAGCCAGCCCCACTGCTAAGCCTATGCCTTAATGCTGCAAGGTGTCGTCCTAAGCCTTGCAAATGCCAACTATAGCCAACTAATGTCAAGCAACCTACCATGCCTTAGCCGCACATGGCCTAGGTGCTGCCCATGCTAGGCACTTAGTTTCAACTCACCACCCCACCCCTTAAAGAACCTTTAAGCCCTTTGCCAAACCAGTAGGGGTATACATCAATTATTACAAAGAGGCATAATGGATTAAATAAATACAACCAACATTCTGAATTTAATCTTAACTTCACAAACATACTTAACCATTCATAAAATACTTAAATTAATTTTATGAATCCCACAAAGCCAACCGTGGCCTAGCCTTGGCCTAGCCATCCGCCAAGCCTCGGGCCTAGCCTACTACCAAAGGGCTAACAAACCACCCCCACCAGAAGAATCCGACACCCTCGCCGGATTAAACTTGCAAGTACATCCCCACAATCCTTCCCCACTACCATAAACTCTAGCAGCATGAACTGTGTAAAGCACTTTGCCTCTGTCTGGTTTCCCAAGCAAACCCCATCGGTTTTCTCAAACATAACAGCACTGCCACTTTCAAACACTGCTGCTCCAAGCACTGCTGCATCAAGCAGTGCTTTGCCACCACCTGTGGCTTGTTGGCCACACACCAACTCACAAAATCCACCACTGCCTCGTCTGTAGCGCCCACTGCACGCCACCAAGACAAGGCTGCCTCATTCAGCCTACAACAATTAACATAAACTGTTATACATGCTTGGAAGACACCGTTGGAAATATTGAACAAAAACATGGATGTCGAAAATCAAAATATGCAAAAATATAATTTATAATAAAAGAAATAGACTTATCAATTGAGGTGTGTGCGAACACTGTCCTTAAGAGTTGATTTGCGCCCCTTGGAGTGAATCACTCGGTGCATCTAGGTCCTCTAGCGCCCCAACCCTCCAGGATATAACAATCGTGTTCCTCGTACACGTGCACTCGCAAGTACAAGGAACCGAACAGCTCTTAGATCGTTCCATGAGAATATGCAACAAAAATTGAAGAAGGATAGATAGAATTTTATATAAAAGAAGTTTATACATAGAAAGAAAAGAAAGATTGAGAAAAGCTTTTTTAAAACTCGTATGGTTTTTTCTCATTCCAAAGAAAAAGAAGAAGACAACAAAAAACCATCAAAAAAATGATAATGGAAAAACCATTTTTTTTCCTCCAAAAGGATGTGTAACCTCCCAACAATAATATGCTCGCTAACTCATAATAATGGACAATATAAATAAATATTATAAAGGCTATAACACCTCATAAATAAAACATAATTTGAATCACAAATATGTATTTTATTTATAAAAATACAACAATCCCCCACATGATTCAAATTATATAATAAAAAGTATAAGGAATATGAGAATGCAATGCATCGGTAGTGGTGTCTTTTGGACTACGAACCAAGGACTTAAATATTGATATCGATGGATATATCGAGGGTCCAAAAACACGGATATATCGATAGATATATCGAAAATTTCGATATCGATTCAGAGATATGACGGAAATTGTTAGTTAAACATGTATATTTTCATTAAAACTCTGGGACAATGATTAGACTCTAATAAATAGTTTAGAATCAAAATATTGCAATTTAAATGTGTATTAGATAAGTATGTATTGTATAGGGTATAAAAATTGTGCCCCATTGAGCGATAAAATGAATATTTTAACAAAGTAAATGAAAGTTGTTACTTCATACACTAATTTAAGCCATTAGTATAATTGAAATATTTATATAAATCAATGCTAAAAGCAAGGTTTTAAAACCCGGACCGGACCGCCCGGTTCAACCGGTTGAACCATCGACCGGTTGAAGGTCCGGTTCGGTTTAACCCATAAAATCGTTCTAAGTAAAAAACCGTGAAAAAAAACAAAAACCGTTCAACCCGCCGGTTGAACCAGTGAACCGTAAAAACCGTTCACGGGTTGAGGGAACCGGCCGGTTTTTTTTCATTTATCAATGTAAGGCTCAAAACTTAAAAAAACTCACGTGAAAATCAAAAGCCCCAAATCCCCAATTCCAATTTGATGCTAGGAGGCAGGGGCTGTCGCTGGGAGAGGAGCTCTGCGGTTCTGCCGTTCCTCTTGTGCGATTTAGGAATCTCAGGTATGTTAATCTTCTTTTCTTCTTCTAATCTTCTCCATCCTCTAACTCTCTCTGATCTCCTCCTCTCTATTTCTATTTTTTTTTTATTCTAGAACGGTAGAACCTAGGGTTTTTAAGTTTCAAGCTTTTAGTTTTCAGGAGCAATTTTTTTTTTTTCCTGATCTCTCTCTTTTCTGATCTCTCTTACAGTTATATACTTATACGGTTATACCTCTTTCTATTTTTTTTTTTATAAAAATTCTAGAATGGTAGAACCTAGGGTTTTCAAGTTTCACGTTCTCAGTTTTTAGGAGCAAATTTTTTTTTTTCCTGATCTCTCTTACAGTTATGCGGTTATACCTCTTTCTATTTATTTTTTTTTAATTCCAGAATGGTAGAACCTACGGTTTTCAAGTTTCTAGTTTTCAGTTTTCAGGAGCCTTTTTTTTTTTTTTTTTTTTTTTTCCCCTGATCTCTCTCTTTTTTGATCTCTCTTATAGTTATATGGTTATACTCTTCTCAAATCTCAACTCTCAAGTACTCACTTCTCAGGCCAATCGTGGAGAAATTTGGTTGTAATTTTGTTAGTAATTTTTATATTTTTGTTATCACTTATTATTTATTAATGTTAGTTACATACTTACTTAGTTACATGTTAAATATTTTGTAGGAGGATACCCAATAATCCATTACCGGATTACCCACAGTCTTAGAGAACTTTGTAAGTTTGTATTAAACATTTAAACTACTAAATTATTAAATATTAATCATTAGCAATTTAGCATGCTTTTTTTACTTTAAATCTTCATGCTTATTACTTATTAACATGCTCTGTTTATTTTTAGACTGTTAGGTACTTACTTTTTTACTTAGAAATTTATTTGAAGCAAAAATAAATAAAAAGTTAAAGAAAAATATTTATGAAGCAAATATTTGTATTTTTAATATCTATTGCATATGTTTCCTGATGTTTTATTGTTGTTTACTTATAAATTTATTAATATCTATTGCATACATAGGAGAGCTAGCCTGTTTAAACTTTAAAATGTCATCTTCTGGACTACATTCAACTGCTGCTTCTACTCAAGCCACTCGACAAAAGACAGACCTAGCGTGGGATCATGTTAGGCTGGGAGTTAACCCTAAAGATGGTAAAAAAAACTTATTCATGCATGTATTGTCCTAAGACCGTCAAAGGTGGAGGGATTAATAGAATGAAACAACACCTTGCTGGAAAAAAAGGTGAGATTGGGTCTTGTAAAAAGGTTCCTTTTGATGTTCGAGAACAAATGTTGGCAAGCTTGAATGAAACTGTTAAAAAAAAAAAAAAGATGCTCAAGAAATGTATGAAATGAATAATCCATATGGACCTTCCATGGAACAATTTGGGGGTGATGTGCATGGAGGAGAACAAGAAGATGATGTTCAAGAAATACTTCAACCTAGGGGAAGGGGCATTTCAATTAATGAAGGGGGAGGTAGTGGAAATAGAAGGGGGGTAGCAATGACAAATAAAGGTAAAGGAAAGGCATATGGAGGAATAGGCAATTATTTTTCTCCAAGAACTACTCCAGGAGCTCAACCCAGTATTAAGAGTGTGCTAGCCAACAAAGAAGCTGTGCATAGGGCAGATATGGCCATTGCTAGGTGGGTATATGACACGTGCATACCAATAAATGCTGTAAATTCTATTTACTATCAACCTATGTGGGATGCAGTGCTTGCAATTGGCCCAGTATACAAAGCTCCAACATACCATGCTATACGGATTCCTTTGCTAAGGGATGCTAAAAAAGAAGTGCAGTTGTTTATTGACTCTTGTAGAAGCACTTGGGCAGATAGTGGGTGTACAATAATGGCTGATGGTTGGAGTGATGGTAGACATCGAACATTAATTAATTTTCTTGTATATTGTCCTAGAGGAATCACATTTTTAAAATCAGTGGATGCTTCTGACATTGTAAAGAAAGCTCCTACTTTGTTTAAGTTGTTTCAAGAAATTGTTGAATAGGTGGGACCGAGTAATGTTGTACACATGGTCACAGATAATGCAGCAAATTATGTAGCAGCAGGAAGGATGTTGAATGAGGCCTATAAAAACATCAATTGGTCTCCTTGTGCATGTCATTGTATTAATTTGATGTTAGGTGATATTGCAAAGATGGAGCACGCGTGTGACCTTGCAAAACGTGCATCCAAGGTGACATAATTTGTGTATAATCACATATATTTGTTATCTTTGTTGAGGAAGAAACCAGACTGGACAGAAATTGTGCGCCCAGGAGCGACTCGCTTTGTAACTACCTTTATTGCATTGCATAGCATGTATGAGCATATGCATGACTTGCAGGCATTGGTGACTTGTAGGGAATTTGTGGAGTCTAGATATGCAAGAGACAAGAAAGGAAAAAATGCAGTTGCCATAATTCTAGATAAGAAGTTTTGGAATAATTGTTTGGTTATTGTGAAAATTGTTGAACCCCTCATTCGCATATTGCGTATTGCTGATTCAGATGAAAAGCCTGCTATTGGATATATCTATGAGGGGATGTACAGGGCACGGTTGGGTATTAAGAAAATGTTTTTGCACAAGAAAAGAAAATGTTTTTGCACAAGAAGAGGTTGTACAAACCTTACACAAAAATCCTTAAGGACCATTGGGATCGACAATTACGACAAAGTATCCATGCCGCAGCTTATTGGTTGAACCTTGCATTTCAATATGATCAAGCATCATTTTGCACCAAACCAGAAGTCATGGGAGGCCTTCTTGATGTCATAGAAACCAAAGCCACATGTAGCAAGACGAAGTTATTGAGTGAGACTAGGCTATTTCGGGATCGTTTGGAAAGCTTTGGATGAGAATTGGCTTTTGCTACATCTAAAACCACACAACCAGGTAAAACAATATATATATACATACACTTTTGTAAATTTATTACTTGTTTTGATATGTATTTTAACACTAGTAGTATTTTACTATTTTGTTCTCATTTCCTTTTTCCTTTTTCCCTGGTTTGTCTTTAAGATGAATGGTGGAGGTTGTTTGGGTATAGTGCTCCAAATTTGCAAAAATTGGCAATTCGAATCTTAAGCCAAAATTCTAGTTCTTCAGGCTGTGAGCGAAATTGGAGTGTCTTTGAACGTATACATACCAAAAAGAGAAATAGATTAGAGCATCATAGGCTCAATGATTTGGTATATGTTCATTATAACCTACGTTTGAAGAATAGGTATGTCACTTTGTGCTTGAAACTTTCTAGTATTGTTTCACAATTTGATTATTTACTTTCCATGGTTAGTTTCTTACTAAATTTAAATTTTACAGACATTACTACAAAAAAGGGATTTATGATCCTGTTGATTATGAGAGTATTGACAAAACTGAATTTTGGATAGTTGATGAGGAAGAGGTGAATCCAGATCTTGATTATGATGAATTGGAAAAAATGCTTTATGAAGATGCATCAATCCCAAGAAGTGAGCGGCAACGCCGTCGTCCACGGGAAGGTTAGTTAAAAAAGAACCTTATAAAATGATAAATATTTTAAAATTAGTTTGACTAAACACAAGTAGAGCATAAGTTGATAATTTTTCTTATGACTTATGAGTTGTAACTTTTACAGATGATGTTGAGGAAGATGAGGCGTTTGAGATTCAAGAGGGGATAGATTTTGGATCTTTTGGTGATGAGACTAGTGATTTTGAGTCAAATGATGGAAATGGAAATGGCAACAATGAAGATAATGATGAAGATTGGCTAACAAGAGGACTATGAAGAAGCTAGATCTTAGTAGAAGACATTGATGCTATGTTTTGGATATTTGGACAATTATTTTTTATTGCTTTATGATCTTTACTTCTGTAGAATTATGTCCTTATATTTGAGCTAATGAACATATGTTATGTGGTTTGGATTAGGTTCCTCTCTTGATGTCTTGATGTTTATGATGGGATGCAATACACTTAAGAAGTTGAATTTTTTTTTTAATTTGTTTTTTTTGTTTTTTTTTAATCTTATATCTTTCATTTACGTTTTATAGGTGTAGCATTACTACAGATTAAAGAGGATGTTGTGAAAGTATGGAAAGGCTTTTGACATGATATTGGATTATTTCACAAATTAGTGAATTACAAAGCGTTAATTAGGTATGTCATCAGTACATTACACCTTATTCGTTAGTCATTATGTTTCTATACTTCTAAGTTCTAACTTCTTAAGGAAAATGATTGTCTTTATATAAATTTGATTGCCATATTAGAATATATTGATAGTTTGATATCATGTTTTTATTAATGAATACTTATTTTCTAGACTTAGAATGTTACTTGATGAGTTGATGATTAGTTGATTACAAAATGATATTAATGTTATAAATTCTTTTGATGTTATAGGATTATAAAGAGTGATAAAAGTTGTTTGGAAAATTTTTAGAGAATTTTTTTTCTTTTTTTTTATACTATTTTTCTTTTTATGCTATTTTTTAGTTTATAAATTATAATTATAAATTATTTAAAAAATATTAAATATTTATTACGTCATGATGACGTCACGGTTCAATTCCGGTTTGACCCGACGGTTGAACCGGTGACCCTTAACCCGGCAACTTTTCCGGTTCAATGAATGGGCTGGGTTTTAAAACATTGGCTAAAAGAGTAAGAGGTGATAATTTTGATGCAATAACAAGAAAATGAATATCTTGATATCGTTGATATATATCCTCGATATAGTGAATATATCTCGATATATTCGATATATTGACGATACCATGTGAAAGAAAGAAGATATTATGGATATATCGAGATTTTATCAATAATATCGAAAATATCGACAATATATTAAAGATATTTTGTGAAAAAGATATATTAGTTAGATATCGTATCGAGGGGTATGGATACACGGATATATCGAAGATATGGTGGATATTTTAGTTTATACTATGAACCATACCTAGTATATGTGAGTGTGACCTACAGAAATATGGTGAAACTATAAGTTTCTATGAACCAAAATTTTTTCTTATAGATTAGTCGACTCACAACCCACATATTATTTTCGAAATTTGAACTGTTCTAATTGGGGTGGTACGAATAGGCCATGCACCATACTTGGATATTCATGAGTGCTCTAGAGAACCTGCCTAAACTCTCATAGGAAGCGGCCCCATTTCCACACCCATATAGGTGGATCCATCAAGTGTGCACTACAACTGAACACACTACCCAAATAGGACTATAGAATCCATTAAGAGTTAAAACTCAACCTTAAACGTTGTAGTTTGCACTATCTACACCATAGGAAGGGACACTCAAAATATATCATATAAAAGATAGTGCACTCCAAGTCAACCAGTAACTTGTTATTACCCATATGAACCTACTTCCTGGGATCTCCATTCACATAAGTTGGGTTACCATCACTGTTGACCCTTATTACAGACATAAGTCCCATTCCCCTTGATGTATTATTTACTAAAAAGTGAATTAGTCAGAAGTTTAATAATTCTCATCTCTGACTCTCTAAACAGCTGCTATTTAATATTGTGCTCCTAGGCACTATCCCATAAAATTATTTGCTTGAACCAACAAATAATGAATAAGCACAAATCTCATTCATAAATATATAATTGCTGAGATTTTTCTTTCAACACTCTCATAACTTTTTACAAGCCAAGTCATCAATTCCAACCTCCAAAGTAGACAATGAGACATATCATCTTAGATAATTCCAAAGCACCATACCATATAGGCAATATAGGTCCACACATGGATTTCTTTTCATTTGAATCAAAGATTCAATTATCATCCTAATCATAATCTGCAAATAATATAGAAATCCATAAAATTGATGACTGCTAAAAAAATTGGGTACACATATCACCTTTAATAAATTTTAAGTAAATAGACCTCTCAGAAAGGGATATTCAAATTATGAATCATTGATTCATCTCACATTATTATATCATCAAATATTTAAATAAAAATATGCCATACAATACCCATAAATTTTCAAAAATCATCATTATGATTTCTTTGAATCTCAACATTCAGTAATAACTTTGGTTAGTGCAATAATATAAATAAACATATATATGACCAATAATTTTAAAACATTTGCTTAGCCACTGAATAACATAGTTATTCTCAAAATCATTAATAATTCACATATGACATTCTCTTAATTTATCATGTATAATTTCAATAGGTCTGAACTAACTCCATTTTCAGAAATGAAAATTATAATACTCATTTTATCTCTTTTATTAATAAGAGACCAACATATAATATATTGAGAAAATTCAATAATTTGTAAATTTAAAAATAAATATACATTCTCACGTAAAATGTGTCTTCGCAAGATGTGCCCCCACAATTCAAGATATAACATTTTGTTTATTAATTTCAATGCAATTTTAGCATTCACATAAACAGTACATCTTATAATTTCCATGTAAATTATATTCATATAGAAAAAATTTAAAAGTATATTTATTTTTCTATTGTCACACAATATATTTGTAATTGGATTTTTTTATTAGAAATTGAAATTTTGGATTGCGAGAAAAAATTATAATCATGTCAACATATGATATTGCTATTCTAATCTCAGAAAATTAAATAGCATGAAAAATATTTATTTTTCATTTGACATGTCTCTAGAATATCCATACTTAAATTTATCAATAATATTATAATCTCACCTCATATAATATTTTTCACATTGTTAAGAGATCCAAAAAATGTATGAGATGTGTATTTTTTTCTGATAATAACAAACTGATAGAGCATTACACCTTAAATCATATAAGTATATCCAAATTACTTGAAATCAAATTTCTCAAAATTTTAAAATTGAGAAATTATGTTCATAATAAAAATTCATATGTGACTTAACAACCAAACAACCAATGGTTAAAAACCATTCAGAAAACACGTTATTTTTAATCTCATTTAACTTAAGTTGATGTAACAATTTTTTTTTAAAAATAATTAAATTTATCAAATTCAATATTGTCAACCCCCACAGTTGACCATACATGTATTTTTTTTTTCTCAATTTAAAATAATTCTCATTATTTAAAAGACTATACAGGTAAGCATGTAAATTCAAAATAAAATTTTGACAAAAATCTCATTTATCATTTCATCGTCAAATTTTATTTTCGTTATGTACGTGAAAGAACCATACTCACATACAACATATAAATTACATAAGTATATCATGATGTCAATATCATAATCTCTCAACCCATATTTAAAGTGATCAAATTTATAAATATCATGATTTTTCTTATAAGAATTATTTATATATGCTTGTAACATACTTTATCAAAATCATAAGTTAATTTGCACACATAAATTAATAATATCATATTCCACAATTAAATTCAATCAATTTGGTGTTGATTAACAAGATATATGAATTTAAACTATCTCTTTAAACATGATAAATGAAAGGTTGGTGATATATATTCATACTTTAATCATCCTTTGGGTTCAAATATTAATTAAAGAAATAATTAAAGAATATTATTCTTATAATTAAAGATATAGATTTGTAACCGAGCACTAACAGTCAAACAAATTTAATAATATAATCATCATGAATATTTAATAATCCAACGGTCACAAAAATTTAACCCCAAGAGTCAAACGTTAAATTTCTAACGGTTATAAAAGTTTTAATGGTCAATTGGTTACAAAAATAAATAATCAATTGATTAGCAATAATCAAACCTTATTGTTGAAAATTAAATCAAATTTAATTAATATCATAAATTCTGTAACCGAATATAACATTTAACTCCAATAAATCCAAGAGTTAGAAATTAATAAAATTATTTTATTCTTTGAATTTTGAAAAATTCATTAAGAATATAATAGTCTCATGTAGGTAGCATTTTTTTTTCCAATTAAATATGAAAATAATCCCCACAAATTTAAGCACTATGAAAATGATATAATTTTGACATCAAAAATAAAATAATATGCATGATCAAAATTTTCAAATTCACAAGTAAATAGGATACATCCATTTGTGCAATTAAATTAGGATGAATATCGAAAAACTCTTAACAATTCATAATTCTCAATTTAGGAATTATCACAAAATGAATATATAATTGAGACATATCATCCAAACAAAATAGTTTATATTTGTTTTAACAATTCATAATTGTTATCTAGACACCATTGTGAAATTCAATCCATATATGTATATATAGATATAGATATATATATATTCCAAATATAACGCCAATTTTATTTTGCCTTTGATCTCTTACAAAAGATTAATACATACAATATTTTTCATGTTAAATTAGAAAATTCAGATTTAATATTGATATAGTAGAAGGCACCTCTACATTCTAAAAAATAATTATATTGCAATTTAAAAATAAGGATTAACAAATAATAATCCATAACTAGAATAATAATTTTTTTTGTTATTCTTTTCTCATTAATAAGAAAATTAAAATATCACAAAATTAAAAAGAGAAAGGTAATCATCATATATATACCTCATACAAATCATACAATCTAGATCACCACTTTTTCTAAAAATTTAAGATCGTATATGAACCTTTTTTTCATCTAAGTTATCACAAAATTGTAAGATTATAATGATAAACAATCAAGTTCATAAAATTTGCTAAATAAAATAAAATTACACTATACTAGAGAGTGTGTGATTCAAACAATTATATAATCAAGAAATCTCAAATATCAGGAATAACATCTTTCTAAAAGCAATTCTATATATCAATTCATTATGATATGATTCAAACTCACATATCTCAAAAATAAAATTGTGTAAAAAAATAGAATATCATTGAATTGAATAGATCAAGACTAAGATAGAATACTCATCAACTTTTTGTAATAAAATAAGAAAATTTAATGATTCAAATAACACACGAATCACGTAAATTATAAACCAAAATAATTATATCAATTGATTAACGACACCTAACAACTCAACTTTTAAAATTGTTGGAAATATTGAACAAAAACATGGATGTTGAAAATCAAAATATGCAAAAATATAATTTATAATAAAAGAAATAGACTTATCGATTGAGCTGTGTGCGATCACTATCCTTAAGAGTTGATCTGCGCCTCTTGGAGTGAATCACTCAGTGCATCTACGTCCTCTAGCGCCCCAACCCTCCAAGATATAACAATCGTGTTCCTTATACACGTGCACTCACAACTACAAGGAACCGAACATGTCTCGATCGTTCCATGAAAATATGCAACAAAAATTGAAGAAGGATAGATAGAATTTTATACAAAAGAAGTTTATACATAGAAAGAAAAGAAAGATTGAGAAAAGGTTTTTTTTAAAACTCTTATGGTTTTTTCTCATTCCAAAGAAAAAGAAGATGACAAAAAACCATCAAAAAAATGATGATGGAAAAACAATTTTTTTTCTCCAAAAGGATGTGTAACCCCCCAACAATAATATGCCCATTGACTCATAATAATGGAAAATATAAATAAATATTATAAAGGCCATAACACCTCATAAATAAAACATAATTTGAATAACAAATATGTATTTTATTTATAAAAATGCAATAGACACTTCTTAATTTTAATTCAAAACTCCCTATTCTCTTGCCTAGCTGATTCACCTCTCTCTCTCTCTCTCCTTCCTTTATTTTTTTAAATTTTAAATTTTGAATTTTATTTGTTTAAACCTCAATAGTAATCTCAGTTTTAGAGACAAGACCTCAGGAAAATGTATAAGATTATTGATTTATTAAGCATAAGTCAACATCCAATTCTCATACACCAATCACAAAGCAAATGCTCAGCATTGCTGAGTTTCTAAATTTTTTGGGTGTAGGGTGTTTTTTTAATAATGATTTTGGGTATCTGTTTTGGGACCCCAAAATAGATACCTAATTGTAATCATTTAGATAGGCTCACCAATTGTCATTCCTAGATGTAAACAATTTTCCTTTTAATGAATTTTATTTGTTTCCAAAAAAAAAAAAAAAAAAAAAAAGGCTCACTTGTAGGACCTAAGGGTTCAATCCCATGTATTTTGATGATAACAAAGCAAATATGTTTTGCTTAGTTGCCAATTAAGATGAAGTTGTGTTTGAGACAAGTTATATCCATTATACACTTCACCATAGCAACTGGAAATCTTTTTCAAGAAAGAAAGCAACAATGTAATCTATGGACTACAAAAAAAAGCATAATCCAACTCCTTTGCAACTTGGAAATCAACAATGGAGCAGTCAACCCAAGAATTGTGAGAATTTAGGATTTTATGTAAGATTGATTCAATGTTTACTCACTTAGGATATATGGGCTATAATATGATTAATCAACATGGTAATAAACTAATTGAACTTAGTTTTTAGTGCCAAAATGATCCCATAAGCCATTTGAGTTGAATCCCAAGTTATTGGACTTTAGTTGCAAAAATCTCGTTTTGAAAATTGGGTCAGACATTCAAGTGGTAACTTAGACGTCCGAGTGGCAACTTAGACGTCTAAGTCCAAGACTCAAACGTCTAAGAATATCAGATAGTCTAACCTGATCTTCCTTATTCTCTGATATTCTCAGACGATTCCTCAGATATCCGAGATGTAATTCAGACGTCCAAGTGTGAACTCAGACGTCTGAATCCCTTTAGGACATGATATGTGTTTCTTCACTGAAAATTGCCTCTAGAATTTTTAGACCTTCGAAATCTTCGAATCTGACACATAACGGCTAGTTTTCTAACAGCCATTTAAAGCATTTAATGCCCACCAAACCTCTTTTCTCGGCATTTATTACTACAGAACGGTCATTTGGACCCTTGGCCTATAAATACACTACTTGAACTCATTTATGAGTATTCATTGAGATCAAACAAACAAATCACTATCATTTACTCTCAAGCCCTAGAAATATTCAAGTGATCACTTATTGTGAAATCAATCATAATTGAGTGAGCTTTCAATTCATTGTTATCTACTCTTTGAGAGAGTTCTTTTGTACACAAACAATCAACAAATCATCTTGTATCAAAGGGTTATGAGAACCCCTAATTTGTAAGCACTTAAGAAGTGCTCTTGCACAAGTGTTGGTGAAGAATACTTGGTGTTGTAAATGTTTGATCTCCACCCCTGAAGGAGATTGATATAGTGGATTGGTGAATCCTCAAGCGAGCTCTTGAGGCAAGGACGTAGGCGGGGAAACCGAACCTCGTTAATATCATTTGCATTCTCTCTCTCTTAATCTCTCTTTATTGCTTGTTCATAAATTTCATTTTACTTACAATAATTTGATTTTAAGTTTACTGTTAATTTTTTAAAATTAGCCACTAACCCTATTCAGCCCCTCTAGGGTTATATACTTGGGACAACATCACCAATATTAATAGGTGAGAGCATAGAAGGTCAAGGATGGGTTTGCATTAGTCATTCTCTCACCTATATGATCCATATGGGCGGCCTTGAGATTAATGGTTTGACTTGGACGGTGGTGATGGATTGACATAAGGCGTAAGGAATTACATGTAGTCCATAGGCATAATAAAAGGAAACTAACACAAAAATTTCTGGAGACGGTTGATGGAATGGGTAGTTGGAAAAAAGTGGACTGTAAGTTCACTCATCACCTCCTATATGTCTCACGAGAAATAACCATTTGATTAAGATAAAAATCTTGGGTAGGCCCCCCTCCTATGTTGGATCGTTAATTCATTTACAAAAAAAAAAAAAAGGCATGAGAATAAAATAGTCCAAGAAAATTTTACCTTCCCTTTAATCATAATACATGAAACATTATGGAAAGGTGATTGAAATGTGAACAACGCTTCATCAGTTGATATGCATGATTTTGAGGACCATAAATTTAAGAAAATTATTTGAGGCCAAAGATACTATTATTATTATTATTATTAGGAAAATGATAAAGGGGACGAAATGGGAGTGTCGACTAACGGTGGTCTCTCCAATGTTATTGTTGACTTTAATTTAGATATTTTTTTCCTTTAGTGGATTCCTATATTTGATGGATTACAGTTCTCAAATAGTTGGGTTATTTTGCGCACGTTTCTCCCATATATACGTCCGATATTTTAGGAATTACACCCATCCCCAGTAAATCCAAAGTTCTAAGGATTTCAAAAAGGACATTGAAACATAGCAAACACAATTAATAATACAAGAAGGGATCAATTCAGCAACAGCTCAACGATCAGCTACACCCATTAAGTAAGGATTTATAAAGATTTCGATCAACCGGGAAGTAAGAACATCATCTCAAATATCATTATCAGAAAGAACCTACGCTACCACCTCATAGTTTGAGCATTAGAGTAGTTGCAATATCCCATTTAAGATCCTAATAAAGCCTTCGCATGGGCAAGAATCTAGAAGAAACAGAGTCAGTTCGAAGGAGACCAGACCTCAATCTCTCGGGACCAAGACTGCGCGCATCGACTCCTGAAGAATTCCAAGAACCCCTAAGAGAAGGGTTTTCTCAAGATCTCATCCCGTTCAGCAACAACTTAGAGATTTAAGTCAAAAGCACTAAAGATATAGGCCGCCACGTCTCTTGACAAATCAACACCTGTCGAACATAGGTAGGCAATAAGAGCTCCTATCGACATGGTTGAGCGTAGGTAAGTATAGTTTCTTTTCAGTAGTAATAATAATATAGCATAGTTAGGGTTGCTACGTGACCCAAATCTCACTTTCCTCAGCAGACCTTAAGTCCTAGATGATCCAACCTTTTTGTGTAAGACATCAAGTAGTTTCAATACTCCCACGAATCTCGCAATCCAGACCATCTTAGAGCACTTAAACTCTCCTAGCTAAGACCATTGACAGAGTTATCAAGCATTCATTAGAAACATCACTATTAACTTGTTGAGAAATGTAGCCCTGTAAAAATGGAGTTATGTCTCTTAGTCTTTTTTAGGTATCTCTTTTCAGAGATCCTAAAAAAGAGGGACAACTGTAGACACCCTATTTTTACTAAGCGTATACATCAAAGGGATGCCACTTGAAGACTAGAACCATTTACAACCCCACTTCAAAAAATCGCCTAGAGAACGAGTCTTGCACAGGAGTTGAGACCTTAGTGGTCCTGAAGGGTTCAGAATTATCTTTTCAATGACTGGTAGTATGCCCAATGTGAACCCCGAAAATTGGCCCACAAGGATTGGCGAAAAGAAATTTAAAAGTTTGTTTGAAAAAGAAGGACAAAAAAAAAAAAAAAAAAGGAGTCACCACCTTATTTTTTAAAGGAAACAAGGAAAACCCTAAAAACAGTTTATTTTAAGAAAACAACTTGAATGACTCCATGTTTAAAAAGGAAAAGGCAAAAACAAGTCTTTTGGAAACCAAAGAAATCAGGGGTTTGGAGGCTAAGTTATGACAGGGGAAGGTTTTAGGCAAAGCCTATAGGCACCCATGTCACCCTTTCGGTCTCTCGGTTTATTTGGGCTAAATTAAAGTCTTTTCACTCAAATATCAACAAATATTACATCAAGACAGCATGCATATCATATATTTCATTCATTCATCGATGCATAATAAGCAAATAAAACAAAAAAAGAAAATAAAATGTAAAAACCTAGGATAATTAGATCCTAGAACGGATTTGAGCTTCAAAAAGAGCGCCTACGTACCATGCAGCAAAATACATGGATCAAAGTCCACGTAGTTCGATTAGAATTAGGGTTAAATCCTAATACAAACCTATTGTAGACACCCCATTTTTACCCCCATGAGATCATGATAGCATTTGGTTAGGTTTAGAAGCATGTAGGAGTCCCTAAGCCTCAAAGGACAATTTTGCCCTTTTAAGCCTCAGGAGAATAGGTCATCATCGCATGCATATTTTTGTCTCTTTGTTGAGTCCCATCACTTGCATTTAGTTTCTAGGGTCATTTTGGATATGTGTGTCAAATTTGGTCCAATTCCAGATAGGTTTGGATAACTAATTAGAATTTTTGCGACTTGAAGGGCAATTTCGTCTTTTACTTCGTATATTTTCCAATTGACTTCCAAATTTGCTCCGGAGTGTTCCATTGACCTTAGAATGATGAAATGAGTCTAATTGAAGTGCCAATTTAATTTATTGACAGGTTTGGGATTGGTTCACCACATTACCCTATGCTTAATTGACTTTTTTTCGGGTAATCGCCTCATGAAAACCCAGCCACTTGACCGTGGTCAGGGATTCTTGGTTCAAGAAAATTCTAGGCTTATTCTACATTGAATCCTTGAAATTTTGGCTTTTGAATCACTCAAATCAGAGTTAAAATGAAGAATTTGTGTCCGTTTGAAGTTCGGAGTCCAAACCGAGCTAGAATTCCAAAATTTTTGGATTCTTCTCGGGTGACCGGTTGGGCCCAACCGGTTGGACCGGTTCACCAACCGGTCACCCGAGAGTCCCATCCTGAATTTTCTCCTTTTGAAGTTTTGACGGAATGAGACTCTACTACTCCGATTTTCTGCCTTCTAAAGGACTTCTAAGCCTATTGTGAGGTGGTTTTGAGTTGTTTAACATTCATGGGACTTAATTACAGCCCTAGATTGTTTTTATGGTGAATTAATCTCAACCATTTGTTCATATGGTTGGTTGGTTATAAATAGAGGCTCATTCATCAGCATAAAGGACTTTTGGTGACTTTTGACACTTCATACTTATAAGAGAGAGAGGGACCACGAGTTTGCACACACCCATCTCACTTGGAGGAGGCTTCCTACTGCAATTTTGAAGAGGAACTAGAAGGGAACCAAGCCAAAGAGAAGGAAGAACGCAGCGAAGACCCTTGCTTCATTGTAAGTCTCATTTGCTTTCTTTTACGATTCCTTCTTCTTCTACTCCATTCTCTGCATAGTTATGGTTTAGAATTGATTTAGGAATCATATATACTCTATATTTTAGAGTGTATATGATTCAAAGATGATGAGAATGTATGTTAGTGGATTAGGATTGTGAATTGCTTGCTGTTAGGATAGTTTCTCTCTTAAGGATAGAGGTACGTTTTGCATGAAAAATCAATTGATGTGTTTAGGCCGTTTTCTCTTCATGGTTCAATTATATACATGATTTTAAGCATCTTTTGTATAGGACACTTGCTGTGTAAGCCTCGTCTTCATAGGTGTATGGATGATTATCCTTTTTGAGGATAATTATCGTCTTTAGAGGGTGAGGTTGTGCATAGTTGCTTTCTGGAGTGTGTTTAAGTGTGCTGAGAGTCTCTTTGCATTCTTAGGTATATATTTTACGTAGGATATGTGAAGAAATCATTCATACAGAGTGGTTTCTATGTAAAATTATCTCCGGATAGTTTTACTTAAGAAAGTTCGCCGTAAGGATGATTATTTCTCATTCTTACATAAAATACTTACCTAAGGCATCATGATAGATTTTCTTGTCATGTTTAGGATTGTCATATGATATTTTCATCATGGTAATGCCTATTTAGCATATTTTTGATAGTTTTGTGCATGTTAGAGTGTTTAGAGCATATAGGAGCATACTAGGATTGTGTCCTTCTTTTGATTTTTGTTATTTGCATGAGTATTAGGTCATTATATGCATGTTTAGCATTCTGTCCAGATTTGAATTAGGTCTTCTAATGATGATTTGAGCATGAATATGGTCGGTTTGAGCTTAATAATTGCCCTATAGAATACATAGGGTGATTAATTGGTGTTTTCTCGATGTTCGAGATAATTTGCATATGGTAAGTGGTTCATGGTAAGTTTGTTTTGATTTGTTCTCTTCTCCCTCCTTGGGTTATTGTCTTTACTTTGGATTAGAAGTACTATGTTTCCAACTTTTTCTCAAATTCTTTTTTAATTGGAGTTCTATCTCTTTTAGAATTCTACTTTTTCTCAAACTCCTTTTTTAATTAGAGTTCTATCTCTTTTAGAATTCTACTTTTCTTAAAATCCTTTTTTTGAATAAGAGTTCTATCTATTTTAGAACTTTTCTTTCATTAAAATTCTACTTTGTCTAGAGTTCTATCTCTTTTCAAATTCTACCTTTTCTCAAATTCCTTTTTTGGAAACTCTTCTTCTTTTTCAAACTCTTCTTTTCTTTTAATGGAAACTTAGGGTTATAGTTCATTGTAAAGGGAGTAACCCCTTCTCAATCGAACTATGTGGACTTTGATCCTTACTTCTTTGTATGTAAGGTACGTAGGCGCTCATTTGATGTTCAAGTCCGCCCTATGATACTAAGTATCCTAGGTTTTTCTTTTTCTTTCTTTTATCTTTCTACCCATTTGTCCATCACATATATGTTAGTGGATAGGATGGACCCATGCTTGCTCATTTATCCATCACATATTTGATAGTGGATAGGATGGATTTGTTTGTTTACTCATTTATCCATCACATATTTGCTAGTGGATAGGATGGACTTGTTTGCTCATTCTCTCTATCTCTTACCTGCTTTCCATATCTCTCTTATCTGTTCATGGATGTTTACATGCTTTATGGATGTTTATTGCTTTATGGATGTTCATGGATGAATGTGGATGGTTTATGGATGATTCTTTGCATATGCATGGTGACTAATTAGGAAGTGATTGAAATAGCCCATATAAATTCAGAGACCCATTTTGGGGCGATATGGGTGCCTATAGGATGTTTCCTAGAACCTTCCCACATCGTAACTTAGTCTCCGAATCCTCTCTTGTTTTGATAGACCTGCTTTTCCTTGATCGGAGTCATGTGGTTTGTTTTCAAAGGTTTCTTTTTAAAAACTATTTTGAAAGGTTTTCCTTTTTTGCTTAAAAAATGAGGTGGCGACTCCTTATTTGTTTTGTTTTTTGTGAACCTTTTAAAAACTAGATTTTTATTAATTTAAATCTCTATAAGTCTTTTTAAAAGAAGGGTTCTCCTTCCCCCCGGATCGAAACCCGTGGTTCACACCTATGGTAAAAACCCTAGGTTTCCTCATTTGAAAGAGGATTGAATAAACCAAGTTTGAATTTAAGAAAACCTCCACAAGATGGGAACTTTGATAAAAAACCAGAATTTTATTTATGAAGGAAACCTCTAATTATACCATATGTCTATATTAAGAAATAACCCTAGGGAGGGAGAAGAGAAAGGATAAGAAAGGAAAGGTGAATTGTGGCACCTTCACACCCACTTACCTAAGCGCAATAGCTCCAAGCATTAGCAATTTCAAGCAATAGCAACCTTATTTACGATAGGACAATTACCACACCTATTTGCACCCTTACACGTGCTCAAAACCATACAAAAACAAAAATATACAAATCTGGACAGAATACTATTATGGCCTAAATTCATCGACTAATCATGTTAACAAAAAAAACAGCGAACAAATATAAGCCCTAATGCAATCCTAGAACTATATCATGCATGAAAAACCCTAGAAATCTGCTTGTAACATTTACAGCATTACTGATATCTGGTCATGTACATAGCATAGCATATGCTTTTAGACAACTTGATTTTATGTCTGACAGGAATTAGACTTCTCTTGAAATCATGCATTTTGAACCCATTCAAAATCTTGCCTACGTACATCGATTGGGAGAGACTCAGCATCCTTTAAGATCTATCTCTATAGACCTCTATTCCCAGAGTATAGGATGCTTCTTCCAAATCTTTTATGGAGAAACTCTGTGAAAAACCAATTTTTCACTTTTAACAACGTTTCTACATTATTCCCTAATAAGTAGAGCGTCAATCACTTATAGGACCATAAATGTGATCGCACTCCCACTAACCCTTTGTACAATCATGGTACAATAATGGGTTTTGTCTCAACAGGGACAGGGGTTGCATCAATGTCGGTTTGTGTCTCATTTAGACAACTCTTTGAGTTCTATTTTCCTGTTGTTGCCTCCTTCTTTAATAAACTCTTTCGAGAAAGATCGCAAACTTACAAACAAAACACCTTTTGTTCATCAGGATAATAGACTTAGTATCCTAAACTCTCTTTAGGATAATCTACAAACCTACATTTAAGTTATCTTGATTTCCAATTTGGTTGCATTATATGTCTTTACATATGTAGTGCAACCCCATACCTTAACATGCTTAAGGTTTGGTGCTTCCCTTTCCATATCTCATATGTGTTTAGGGACAGCCTTGGTTTGAAGTCTGTTTTACAGGTACGTGACAATTTCTAGGGCATATCCTAACAAGGATAATATTAGGTCGTTGTAACTTATCATGGACCTAACCATATCCAATAAGGTTCTATTCCTCCTTTCTGACACACCATTAAGTTATGGTGTTCCAAGAGGTGTCTATTATGATTGAATGCCCGTTTGAACAAGTTGATCTGAAAATTGACCGGTTAAATATTTGCCTCCTTGATCCAATCGAAAAGCTTTAATACTTTTACTGGTTTGTTTCTCTACTTCATATCTGAATTCTTTGAACCTTTCAAATATTTCAGACTTGTACTTCATTAAGTATACACCCAAACCTAGAATGAATCATTGGTAAAGGTTGTAAAATAAGAGAAACTTCTACATACATCATTATGTATATCTTGTTCTCTTAGGTTTATTAGCATTCAATTTAGAACTATCATGCTCCATTGCAATTCATATTTGCAATAAAGTTTAGAAAATAAAGGCCATCCACATAAACTCCAGAAGTAATTAACTCTTCATTTAATAGAAAACATTTATTAAATCAAACTAAAACCTCGTTTAGATAAAACTGAAATAAAATTAATGTTTCTAATAACTTCTGGAATGTAAAGATAGCCAACTATTATTTCTAAACTACTCCATTAGGTAGAGTCAAGCAACAAACTACTCCATTAAGTAGAGTCAAGCAACAAGCCCCACAGCTAATGCAGCAATGTTTGCTCCATTCCCCACTTGTAGGGTTGATCCGCCTTTACTCTACCTTCTGCTTCCCACTAGATTTTGCATGGAATTCAAAATTCACATCAGAATTAAGTACCCAAGTGGAAGCAGAACTAACATTTAGTTTAGAGCATGATCCATACCTTACAAAGGTTGGTTCTTTAGAGTATCCAGATACTTTCGGCAGTTACGTTTCCAATGCCCATCATTGCCGTAGTGAAAACAGGTTCCTTTGGCTTTGTTGTTACCTTTCTTCTTCTTCTGAGTACTCTTACCCTTGCCTATGCCCATGCCATTGGGCTTGAGCTTAGACTTGGAAGTAGCAGCTTCATTAAATTCAAGTAAGAATTCTTTCCCATACAACTCTTGTATGTTGATAAAAATCTCGTAAGCACTTCCCATGGACTCGTGTTACTTCTTAAGCTTAAGACTCATAAATACCATCATATAGCACTTTGCCATGAGATGTCGTCTATGCGCTTCTGGTAAGCATCTTTCTCTTGTTGAGTTGTAGCCTCAGTAGGAGCAATGGGAAGTGGATTATGAAGTGCATAGGTAAGATTCTTGGAATCCAAAACAAGTTTTAGATTCCTAAGCCAATCAAGACAATTTGGTCCAGTCAAACGATTGGTGTCCAATATTTTGGATAACGGGTTAAGGTGAGCCATTTCAATGAACTACATATAAAAATTAAAATAGATAATTAGATTTCATTTTTATCCATGATGATTGGGTCTTTAATCATATGGTACCTTCCACTATTTTATCAAATTCCATACTCCCTCTAATGGAATTCAGGAATCTTATTCCTAATGGGGATTGGGGTCCCACTGTGACCTAGAAGCCTCACATGTTAGTTTCTTGACTTCTAACCCACAATAAGAAGACAACTCTTTGTCTATTGCTTCATAAGCAAATTCCAATCATTTTGAAATGATGAGCCCTAGTAAGGTGGTGCAAAAATGGGGTGTGACAGTGGTGACCCACCATAACTCAGCCAATGCAAATAGGGATTGCCTATCCCATTATTCGTTCCACAGAGAATCAAGAAAAAAACCAAAACCTGCTATTTCAATGGTTTTCTTTGCAATAGTTTGAGTGAATTTCATGTGATTCCACCACCCAATGAGTCCTTTAATGGAAGACCTTGTGCGTAGGTCTTGGAAGGTGGGCTAATCAAGAGAATTATTCACCTAGTTAGTGTAAAAGTTGTGGGCAAGCATTGATAATTGGCTTTTCAAAAGATAAGTTTTTTAAGTCCATGAACAAGCAAACTTTGTTTATAAGTTCATGAAAAAAAATTGGTTTTGCTTTTCAAATTCATGAACATTGGTAAACCTTGCTTTTCAAGTTCATGAAAACATTAGTTTTTCAAAAGAAATAATTAGTAAACTTTGTTTTCCAAAGTTGGTTTTTAAAGAAAAAATAAGTGAACTTTGTTCATAAAAACATTGGTTTTTCAAAAATATAGCAAACTTTGTTTTTCAAAGTTCATGAAAGTGTTTGTTTTTGTTTTTAAAATCAATTAGAGATGAATGCCTATGATTTTTCCTTGCAATACCCATCAATTTTACAAAGGTTGGATGAATTTTTATCACTTAGGCATTTTATCAAACACTTGGTGGGCACTATTCACCAAGCTTTGAAATTGAATTCTTTCCACACCCAATCCTTGTTAAAATCCATAGGCATTGTAAACATTGCTAGGAATAATCACAAAGAGTTCATGGGAATACATTTCAACCAACAAAAATGAAAATTTCAAAGAAAAGTTCTTAAGTTGGGTAAGCTTACCTCTTGCTTGGAATGGATGAAAGAGAGATGTTTTTCTGGTTCTAGTAGCAATTTCTCTTGTGGAACATCATATCTTGGTGCCTTGTACCTACTCTTTGACTCAAAGAATGGATACTTTGAGTTGGAAGCTTCATTGGAATCCATTGTTGATGAATAAGCTTGCTTTGAACAAAAATGGGTTTAATGGGTTTGATTTGCAAAGTTGTTGCAAAATTATTGTTTTTTATGTTAAATTGGGTGCTAGTGATGCTATTTCATGTGTATGAATCAACCTTGAAGTGTGGATTTGAATGGTTTTGAGTGTTGGATTGATTTTCGAAAATTTCGGGCTGGGAAGAATTGGGGTATGAATAGTGCATGTGTGCATTTTAAAAACCCACAATTTTTCAGCATAGGCTCGGGTGACCCCCAGCCTTGGGCGGCTATCCACCCAAGGCCCGGTAGTCACCCAAGCCTGCTCTTTTGACTTCGCTTTCTTGCTTTGTTTCGCCTTAGCGCGTGATCAAACCTCCTTCCAAATGAGATGATGGACACTTTTTAAGCTTAAAATAAAAAATATTTCATCTTGAAATCAATTCCTTGAATTGATTTTATGTTCAAAAGGGTTGAATATATTTCCCCTGTCCCATGCCAATTCAAATGCCAAAGTGTTAAGCACTTGTCCCTTGCTCCATGCTAATGCTTATTTCTATGAGTTGACTATATGTCCTCATTTCTCATGGGTTGAATATATTTTCCCATTTCAATTTCTATCTCAATGGGTTGAATATATTTCCCCATTTCAAGTTTCACTCACCAATTTTTATGAGTTGACTATATGTCCTCATTTCTCATGGGTTGAATATATTTCCCCATTTTAATTTCTATCTCAATGGGTTGAATATATTTCCCCATTTCAAGTTCTATTTCAATGAGTTGACTACATGTACTCTTTTCAAATCTTCCAATGGGTTGAATATATTTCCCCATTTCAAGTTCATATTCAATGAATTGACTATACGTCCTCATTTCAAATCTTTCAATGGGTTGAATATATTTCCCCATTTCAAATTCAATTTCAATGAGTTGACTATATATTCTCATTTCAAATCTTTCAATGAGTTGACTATATGTCCTCATTTCAAATCTTTCAATGGGTTGAATGCATTTCTCCATTTCAAGTTCAATTTCAATGAGTTGACTATACGTCCTCATTTCAAATTTTTCAATGGGTTGAATATATTTCCCCATTTCAAATTCAATTTCAATGAGTTGACTATGTGTCCTCATTTCAAATCTTTCAATGAGTTGACTATATGTCCTCATTTCAAATCTTTCAATGGGTTGAATATATTTCCCCATTTCAAGTTCAATTTCAATGAGTTGACTATATGTCATCATTTCAAATCTCTCAATGGGTTGAATATATTTCCCCATTTCCATTTCAATCACTATGAGTCGAATATATTTCCTCATATACATGATGGTGTTTGTGTGATTCTCCAAGCTATTAGGCAAAAATGGGTTGTTCTTTATCATTAGTTCACAAGTGTAACTTGTTCGCCAATAGGGGGCTTCTGTCACACCCTATTTTTGCACCACCTTACTAGGGTTCATCATTTCATGTAGGTTTTTGTTTTATTTTGAGTCTAGTCACTTGCATTAGTTTTTTAGGGTCATAAGGACAATGGATATGAATTTTGGTTCAATTTGGAGTTGATCTTGAGGGATAATAAGAGCTTTTGTGACTTAAGAGGCATAATCGTCTTTTAAGTCACAAACTTTTCATTTAACCTTGAAATGATGTCCAAATTTTCAATTGGAGTTCATATTAATGCCTATTAGGTATTTCTAGGTTCAATTTGATGAATCAATGGCTTAGGGTTAAAATGGCTCGATATGGTTTAAGTTGGTTAATTGACCCTTTTCGGGATAACTCAAATTGACTCACAATTACCAACCAATTATTTTCAAATTGACTTTAATTAGTCATTATTTTATGCCTAAAAGTGTTTTAGAAAGTTTAATTTTGGTTAGGAAAGCATTTGGTTTGATCCTATGGGCATACCTATGCTTTGCAATGGTGGTGCATAGCGGTTAACTGCCTTTGTCAAACCTAACCATGCACCCATGGTTAGTGGTTTTCACCCTAAAATGTTTCAAAATGTATTCCTTATCGAAACACGATCGTTTTGGCTTTTATTTCATCAAAATCGGAGTTAATTTAACCCCTAAAACACTCCTAGAAGAAAAGAGTGTCCAAAAAAAGAGAAAAACTGAAGTGGGCTCGGGTGACCACCCAAGCCTAGGCAGCTAGCTGCCTGGGCGCAGGTGGCTAGCCACCCAGCCTTGGGTGGTCACTCGAGGCCCTCTTCCCTATTTTTGTGCTGGAGCGGATTTCTTCCTATTTTGACATATTTAGACTCTTTTGGACGACTTTCCTTCTAATTTTTGGTAACTTTTGAGTTTCTTAAGCACCAAAGGAGTCTCTAATAACCCTTGGATAAGTTTTTAGGGTTTTAAACCTAGCCATTGATTTATCCTAATAAAACTCTATAAATATCCCACTATGCTTCAGCACTAGGGGAGGCACCTGGAGCGACTTTATGAATTAAACCTGAGTTTTTGAGAGAAAATAAGAGAGAGAAAGCTGAAGGAGAGTTGAAGTTCTTGCTATAGCCTTGAAGAACCTTAGTTCAAATCATTCACAAGAGAAAAAGAGAGTTCCTACAGCAGCAAAGGAAGCTATCCTAAGGTAAAACCTCCCTCTATTAATGCTGAATATGAGTTTTCTTATAGAATAGGCTTATTGCATGTTAAAGATAGCTTTTTTTTTTTTTTTATATCATGTATGGATGCTTTAGTTAGTTAATATACATTAAATAATTGTTGTTCATGATGAGTTTAGCATGTTTTAGATTTATTTCATAGGATTTAAAGCATAGTTATGATTTTAGGGTTTTTATTGTCCTTATTTCATGTAAGTTGCATATAGCATGATAGTATAAGGTTCTTTTATTGGTTTTTCTTCATAGTTACTGTATATGTATCCCATATAGAATAACTATGATATTTCTTTGCATTCATATAGTTGATTTTAGAGTTTTTATGCATGTCATGGTTCTAAGATTGCATTAGGGTTTATTCGTATGATTAGTGGAAGATTTTAGGCCATGATACCATTCTGTCTAGATTTTCATATCATTATTTTTGCATGGTTTTGAGCACATGTAAGGGTGCAAACAAGGGTGATAATTGCTTTATTGCAAATAAGGTCATTATTGCTTAAGTTTGCTAATGCTTGGAGTAATTGTATAAGGTAAGCAGGATGTGGAAGTGCCCTAATTCACTTCTTTCTTCCTTAACTCTTTCCCTTCTCCCTCTTTAGGATTATTTTTTTAATATGGACACATGGTAAATATCAAGAGTTTCCTTGTCAAATAAATACCTTTTTATCAAAGTTTCCATCTTATGGAAGTTGCTTGATTTAAAACCTGGTTTATTTATCAAATATCACACTCTCTTTCAAATAAGGAAACTTAGGGTTTTTACCATAGGTTTATATTAGGATTTAACCCTAATTCTTATTCGAACTACGTGGACTTTGATCCATGTATTCCGTTGCATGGTATGTAGGCGCTTTGAGGTTCAAGTCCGTTCTAGGATCCAAGTATCCTATGTTTCTTTTCTCTTTCTCTTTCTATTTTATTTTTCTTTTCTTATTTTGATTGTATGGATGAATGGAATATATGATATGCATGCTGTCTTGTGATGATATATGATGATATTTGAGTGGAAAAGATCTTAATTTAGCCCAAATAAACTAAGAGACCGTAAGGGTGACATGGGTACCTATAGGCTTTGCCTATAACCTTCCTATGTCATAACTTAGCTTCCGAATCCCCGATTTCTTTGGTTTCTAAAAGACTGGATTTTTTTGCCTTTTCTTTTTAAACATGGAGTCTTTTCAATTGTTTTTTTCAAAACAAAGTGTTTTTAGGGTTTTCCTTATTTCCTTTAAAAAATAAGGTGGCAACTCCTTTTCTTTTTCAAACAATCTTTTTCAATCCTTGTGGGCCATTTTTCCGGGGTTCACAACCATGGTCAGGGATTTTTTGTCCAAGAATATTCTAGATTTATTCTACATTGAATCCTTGAAATTTTGGCTTTTAAATCACTCAAATTGGAGTTAAATTGACAAAGATATGATCATTTTAAGATAAAAGTTCGAAATAATCAAGAAATCCCAAAAATTAAGGAAACCTGAGTTTGCTCTCGGGTGACTGGTTAGCCCAACTGATCTCCCGAGCACTCCGTGTTTGTTTGTCCTTGTCACACCCCATTTTTGCCACCTTAGCTAGGGTTTGTCATTTCATGTGTCTTTTTGTTTCCTTTTTGAGTCTAGTCTTTTGCATTGAGTTTCTAGAGTCTTGAGGATGATGTGTATGAATTTTGGTTCGATTTGGAGTTGATCTTGAGGGTTAATAAGAGCTTTTGTGACTTAAGGGGCATAATCGTCTTTTAGGTCACAAACTTTTCATTTGACCTTGAAGTGATCTCCAAGTTACCAATTGGAGTTCATATGGATGCATTTGAGGTATTTATGGGTTCAATTCGATGAATTGATGGTTCGGGATTAGAATGGCTCAATATGGCTCAGGTTGGTTAAGAGACCTATTTCGGGTTAGCTCGAATCGGCTCATGATTTTCACTCCATGAATATTCATTTGACCTTGATTAGTCTTAATTTCATCCCCAAATGTGTTTAGGGAGGTTGAATTTTGAATTGGAAAGCATTTGGTGCAACCCTATGTGCATACCTAAGTTAAGCGACGGTGGGACATAGCGATTAACCGCCTTTATAGGACCTAACCATGCAGCCATGGCTAGGGTTTCTTGCCCTCAAGTGACTTAAATTACATTCCCCTTCGAAACACGGTCGTTTTGGCTTTCGTTTCGTCAAAATTGGAGTTGATTTGAACCCTAAAACACATTTGGAAGTCGAAAGGGTCAAAAATGGGCATAAGCTGACAAGGCCTCGGGTGACCACCTAGGCCTGGGCAGCTAGCCGCCTGGGCCCAGGTGGCTAGCCGCCTAGCCCCAGGTGGTCATCCGAGCCACTTTTCTTTTTTGAGTGCTGAAGCGGATGCCTTCCTATTTCCTCAGATTTGTCCGCCTCCAGCCGCTATTTAACCCTATTTTCAACCCTATTTGACCTATTTGAGCCCCAAGGGAGCCTCTAAGAGCCCTTGGATCAATACTTAGGGTTTTAATCCCAACCATTGAAGGTTTCCCTTTAAACCCTATAAATACCCCTGTGAGCGCACCGGTTTTCACCACGCGCTCGCCCTTTCCTCTTTTACCTGGTGTTTTACCTACTCTTTACTTCTGATGGTGGTGCTAACCCAAGGGATTAGCATAGGAATGAGAGTCGCCACCTGGAAGGGTCCAGGACCAATTTTGTTCACCAGAGAAAGGTTCGGAGCTAAGGTACATGTTGGGAAGGTGTTAGGCACCCAACAATGCCCGGTAATAAACTGGCCCTCATTGTGTATTCATTGACCATATTTAGTATTTTAATTTAATCCAAATTACTTTACATCATGCAAAACGCACAGGGATGCCATATTACTAATATAAAACAATAAAACAATATATTATATATATACAAACATGGCTTGTGAAACATAAAGTAAGTATGGAATGAACAAAAGTTAGAATATAATGATACGTGCATATTCTTGTAACATAATATAATAATTACATGAATAGTAATGGCATGTGAAACATGAAGTAAGTATGGAATGAACAAAAGTTAGAATATAATGATACGTGCATATTCTTGTAACATAATATAATAATTACATGAATAGTAAAAGGGGAAAAGTAATGAAAATAATGATGAAAAAAGAAAGTAATAAAGGGAGTAATGATTATACCAATAAAAATAGCAAGAATCCGGGAAATAGGATGATCATGCGTACGCACACTATAAATATGTGTACACATGATTTGTCACGCGCACACATGGCGTAAACATGCGTACGCATGACTTCACTATTTTATCTTCCCCATGATTAAACTGACTTTCCTGCAAAGAGGTTAGTTTGAACAAATTTTACATGTAACAAAATTACTATCTAAACAGCTTATGCAATTCTATAAAAAAAAAAATGCTTATACCTCTTGCAAATAAAGCAGGTTGATGTTTAGATTGTCCCTCAGGTCTACTGCCAACTTGGCGGTGTCTCTTCCTTTGAGTTAGGCAAGCTTTTCCCTTTCCTCACTGATTGACTCTCTATTATCTTCTCACTACTCTTTCTCTTACCATTCCTTCTCTATTCAGCATAATGCCCTCTCAATATAGGAATCCTTTCTTCTTTTTTTTCCCTCTCCCGAACTCCTAATAGCCCCCTCTATTTATAGGGAAAAATCTCCATGTAGGATCGTCACCCCTTACCTCACTCCTCACTCCCTTCTTCATTATAAACGAGGCGTAGTGCCTGCCAGATGATTATTTCCCTCACAGAAAAGTATTCCTGACAACCTCTCGACTCTGATGGAAAGCTGGCCATCCTCTTCTCTATTTCTTTCACCTAACATCCCACTTCCTTTTTTTTTCATACAGAAGATTACTTTCCCTCACTTTTTTACACTTCCCCACATCCACCTACCATCCCACTTCTCTCTTTATAGGAGACTACTTTCCCTACCTTTTTTACGCTTCCCCACATCCACCTACCATTCCACTTGCTTGCTTTGCTCGCAGAAAATAGACCCAAATTGACAATAAACATCATAGACCTCATCATCGGGAACTCACCATCAAAATGTAGGGACAAAATGGGATGTCTACAGTTGCCCCTCTTTTGAATTCTTCCTACTTCGTGGGGAGGATTCGAAAGAAATCCATAGACTAACATTTTGTCCTCATGCAAATCACATGCAATCATGTAATGTGCTAGGTCGCGCTAGACACATCCAGCTGCCTACGTACTCCGTAGAGATCAGACCTTCACGTAGTTTAAATAAATCAATGCTCAATCAAAATAAACACTAGAACCCCGTAGCAATCCTAGTTACACGTGTCCTATCAGGACATGACTAGTCCCGAAGCATCCCAGTCCGAAAATTCATACTTTTGCCCCATCAGGGCAAGGTGAGATTCCCGCAGCAAATCTCATTAAATACTAGAACCCTGCAGCAATTCTAGTAAATGTCCCGTCGGGACATGACTGGTCCCGAAGCATCCCAGTAAGAAAAATTCATAATTTTGCCCCATCAGGACAATGTGAGATCCCCGCAGCAAATCTCATTAAATACTAGAACCCCGCAGCAATTCTAATAAATGTCCCGTCGGGACATGACTGGTCCCGAAGCATCCCAGTCAAAAATTCATCTTCATTTCCTTTTCTTTATAAGAATTGGATTGAATATTCCTATTCATGATCATCAGTTTTATGCAAAAACTTGCTTTTACATTTATTCCTAGGGATGCCTCACACGTACGCATGACCCATGTTATACCAGCTTATTTCCTTATTTCTTATCTCTTGGCATTTTTGAAGCATGACTTAGTACCACAAACCTGTGCTGTTACTTACCTGTGTTACCTTTGACAAGCGTGTTGCGTCAATTTTTTTCTTTCCCAAACTGTGTAGATCCCATCAGGGCATTTTGCTGAGACCTGCATTTCTCATCTGGAGGACGTCCTGGGTTATCCTAATGTGCCTGGCACTCGCAGGGTATGTTCCCACATCCTGCATATCTTGCTTTTTTTTTTTTTTCCTTTTTTCTTGCCACCTGCATAGATTGCAAAAAATGCGTATGCATGAATGAGCATCTAACGTCTCCCACCCCTATTACAACTAACGATGGGCCAATCGGTAGAGATAATTCAACTTTTTGTTTTAAATTCTTAAAACACTTAATATTTTGGGATGCACTTAAATGTTTCCTTCATTTGTTCCTCTTTTTGAACATGCACATTTAAATCATGCCTTTGTTGCTTTTTTGAATGCCTTTGACAATTGTGCACATGGGTCCCCCCCTTTTTTTCTACTCGAATGATTTCATATTCTTGTTCGGTTTGCACCTTTTCCTTTCTCCTTTTCTTTTTTTCAATGATTGAACTAGCATTATAAATGAGAAATAAGCTCATTATTTGACACATGAACGGTAATAATGGAATTGGGACAAGGCACACCGCCAAACACCAAATGGACTCAGAAGAGAAAAAAAAAAAAATGGTAGGACATTCCATGTATATGTCAAAAAAAATGTGCATATACCAACCACATAAGATGCACGAATAGTGTGGCAACCACAATATCAATGCTTTTGTCATTTAACCCCCCCACTTTCATTAAAAAAAAACTTATTTTCATTATGCGAACCCATGAATTAATCTTGGCCGACAAGTTCACTTTCCTTCTATAAATAGGCATTCCGCCCCTTTGCAATTCTTTCAAAGCATCATGGCTAATTCTTTCTCCCTTTCAGACATCAAAAGATGGCTCTTATCTCCCAATTGTCAAGCAACTCAACAACTCGAATCATTCCACTTATCTTCTTTGATCCACTATTGTCAAGTTAAGATTAATGAGAGTTTTCTTACAACAATCACTAAATATTGGGATCCTCTTCGTCATGTGTTTCGTTTCAACAATATAGAGATGTGCCCCACTATTGAAGAATTTAGTGCTATCCTTAAGTACCCAAACTCTCACAATCTTCTGCTCCCTTCTTTAACTGTCCCTGTCCCTTCTAGTCTTGCTTCAGTCCTAGACATTTTTGTGAGGCAGGCCAAGTCATGGTGTACCAATTCCACCATAGATCTTGAACTTCTCGTGCGATGTTTCTCTACTCATCCTCTTTCACCAAACAATTACACTTCCAAAGCTCTTTGTCTTTGTTTATTGGCGGGGTACCTTCTTATTAGCGACCTCCACTCAGCAGACTTGATTCTCCTTCAAGTGATGCAGCACATTTCTACCCAAAATCCTTGCATGATAATCCTCGTAGAAACTCTCAATGGTCTAGACAATGCAGTGTAGAACAAGACTTTCCTACTACGCGGCAGTCCCCTATTATTACAGGTACTTTGATTATTATTTTTATTTTTTTGCATTCCATCCATCAAATTTCTTTTTTTTTTTTTTTTTTTTTGTGCATCATATATGGCTGTATGAGCGACTCCAGCTGGTTGAAGAACCAATGCTAAATCTTTATAAACCAGAACACTATCGCTACCGCAAGTTGATTAAACCCTTTCCAGATTCCGAGAAACTGTGAGAATTTTTAGACTCTTTACCCTGTCATCATGTTCGTTGGTACTGCCTGTGGTGGCGCATCAGCCAAATGACCACTGAGTTGGTGCTCCCTGGGAGCGTAATGCTGATTGGTCTGCACGAAATCTTATACTACCCCGCGGCTCGTATTGCACGCCAATTGGGGAAGAATCAATACGCTCTCAACAAAGATCACACTGGATACACCTGCCCCATTTTCGCACAAGCTATTGAGCGAGTCCAATCATTATGGAAAAATAGGCTGCAAATAGGTAGCCTCCGAGCCCCGACAATAGTATGCCCACTGTCATCCTACTATGATTGGTTGGTTACGGATTTGGAAAATGCCAAGAAAACAAAAAATGAGGCTCAACACAAGAGGAAAGTACCGGTTGCAAAAGAAGGAATTTCAAAGAGGACAAGAGATTGAAAAGAAGGCGCATATGAATGTGTCTTTTTAGACTTCACCGCACTCTACACTATTTCATGCTTACATTTTCAACTTAAATAAAAATGAGCAAGATGTACTGGTTATTCATTCTCAAGAATTTGCTTTTTAATTGACTTTTGTATTTAATAAGAATCTTGAATGAATTGGTTTCATCATCCCTTCTACAGAGTACACTACCACCCTTCTCTTTCATGATTTGGACCGCACCCATACAGGGTTGCCTACGTATTCCCATACCTCAACTTGAATTTTGTGATACCATGACTTGCTCCTTTTTTTTTTTTTTTTTTTTTCTTGGGAAATCAGGTCCTCGTAGTTCGTATGCTTCTTCTTACACATAATATTTTCGCAAGCGATCCATGTTAACCGGCTACATGAGTTCGTTACCATCCCCATCGATCAGCTTAATTGCTCCTCCTAACATGATCGTCTTTATAATGTACGGGCCTATCCAACTGGGCCTGAACTTACCCCTTGGATCAAATATTTGTGCTTGCATCTACTTAAGCACTAAATCTCCTTCCTTCAGTCCTCTGGGCCTCACCTTTTTGTTGAAAGCTCTGGCGATTCTTTTTTGATAGCCTTGAACATGGTACACAGACTGCAATCTCTTTTCGTCAATCAATGCTAACTGCTCATATCTACTCTTCACCCATTCTGCTTCTGATATCTGGTTTTCTATCATGGTCCTCAGCGAACCAACCTCCATCTCTACTGGTAACACAGCTTCCATCCCATACACTAAAGAGTATGGTGTAGCACCAGTTGATGTTCTAATGGATGTACGATAACCCCAAAGTGCAAATGGTAATTTTCCTGCCCAATCTTTATATGTGACTGCGCTTTTCTCCAGGATTGACTTAATATTTTTGTTGGCAGCTTCCACAGCTCCATTTGTCTGAGGTCTATACGGGGAAGACTTGTGATGCTTTATCTGATACTCCTCAAACAGTGCTTTGACCTCATTCTGGAAGTATAACCCATTATCTATGATCACTTCATATGGCACTCCGTATCGACATATAACGTTCTGTTCAATGAACCTTGCTACATGCGACGACTTCAACTCCACATAAACAGCTGCTTCTACCCATTTGGTAAAGTAGTCTATAGCAACCAGAATATACTTGTGTCCCCCCATAGCTTTGGGTTTAATTTCTCCAATTATGTCGATGCCCCAAGCAGAAAATGGCTATGGCGACGTCATTTGATGCAATTCCACCGGTGGCATATAGTTCAAGTTGGCATACACTTGGCATTGAAGGCACTTCTTTACGTATTCCACACAATCTCCTACCATGGCTGTCCAGAAGTATCCCATTCTGACTATCTTCTTGGCTAACATCTTCCCGCTTATATGAGGCCCACATACACCTTCATGAACCTCTCCCATAAGAATTCGTGCCTTTTCTTCATCCACACATAGCAAATGAATCTCATCATACGATCTTTTATATAAATCTCCTCCGCATAAGATATACTATGCAGCCATGAGACGCAATGCCCTTCGTTCTTTCTTGTAAGCATCTTCCGGATATTCACCTTTCTCAATCACATTCTTGATGTCGTAATACCAAGGTTTCCTATCACCAGGCTCCGCATCTATCAACATCACGGCTTCCTCATATACCGGTCGAGACTTCTGGTGTATGCTTAATGGCTTCATTGGGGCGCCTTCTGGTACGTTGATCATGGATGCTAGAGTCGCTAGGGCATTAGCAAATTGATTGCGTGATCTAGGGAGTGGAGTATAAATGACCTTATCGAATTTCTGCGTAAGCTTCTCCAGATACCCCTGGTATGGTTTGAGATGTTCTTCCCTGGTTTTCCAAATCTTTTGAACTTGTGATATTACTAGGGCAGAATCACCAAACACTTCCACTTATTGTACCCCTAAAACCAATAGAGCTTCCATTCCAGCAATACACGCTTCATATTCTGCTGTGTTGTTTGAATTCTCAAAATTCAACTTTATAGACATTGGGATGTGTGATCCATCTGGAGCAATTAGTAATAAGCCAATTCCATCCCCGTATTGATTCGAGGCCCTGTCAAAGTACATTTTCCACACTCTTCCTTCTTCAATCGTCAAAACATTCTCGTCTGGAAAATCATCATCAAGATTTTGCCCCATAACTGGATGCTCTGCACAATGTTCTTCTATCGCTCTCCCTTTTATACTCTTCCGAGTGACATATTTCAATTCATATCCTGCCAAGATTATCGCCCATCGTGACATTCTCTCATTCAGCACGGCCTTCTTAAACAAGTATTTTAGTGGGTCCATTTGAGCCACCACCCAAACTTCATAACTCAGCAGAATGTGTCTCAACTTCTTCGCAGGCCATACGAGAGCAAAGCATGATTTCTCAATTGGAGAATAACGTGATTCATAACCATGCAACTTTTTACTGAGGTAGTATATAGCATATTCACCTCCTTGCCCATTATCCTGCGCCAACATACATCCTAATGCTTCTTCAAATACCGACAGATAAAGTAGCAAGGGTTTTCCTGGCCTTGGGGGCTGCAAAATTGACGGCTTTAAGAAGTACCCCTTCACTGCATCAAAGGCTTGCTGGCATTGATCATTCCATTCTTTGCTCACCCCTTTCTTCAATAACTTGAAGATCGGTTCACACGTGGTAGTCATTTTGGCTATGAAACGGCTGATGTACTGTAATCGCCCTAGAAATCCTCTGACCTCTTTCTTAGTCTTTGGAGGTGCCATTTCAAGGATGGCTTTGATTTTTGTTGGGTCTATCTCAATACTCTGCTACTCACTATATAACCCAGCAATTTCCTGTTAGAGTTATGCCCTAGAGCCAATCATAGAGATGATTGTTTAGGGATAAAGGAACAATCATTTGATTTCATTTATGTATGTCACATTTATTATTGATTTAATAAAAGGGCTTATTCTATTATGTTTGTATGCATCATTTATATTTACATAATATGTCCAAGGAGTTAGAGTTGAGAATATTGAATTACAAAGAGTTGTAATTATGAGACTGTAAATATATCTCTGTACTAAACTCCTAAATCATTCCTAGTTGAAGGTTCACTATGATGGACAGTAATGAACCATAGGACTAGCACTTGTTAGGTTGACTCTATAGGAGGATAGCTGGTCTCAAGCTATTTGTGTGGAGACACTACAACCAACAGGTGGGTGCCTGTTAATAGAATAGGTACACTGAATGTGACCAAAGATTTGAGATAAACTGAATGGAGTTTTAACCTGCCTGTCAATCAGTTTCTCAATGTTATAGTGGTACAAGTAATCCTTAGACCTGAGACACCATAGTTACCTTATGCATGTAGCTTTAGAAGTTTGATAACACTAAGTGCAGATTCTATTCATGGGTCTGTAAAGGTGTTCATTGGCCCTATTGCTATGTGTATGAAGGCATATGAGTGATCAACAAGGAATCCATTACTCTCAGGAAAAAGAGAGAGAATGTCTCATATAGCATTCATAATATAACTCATTCAGTCCATGGCCATGGCAGTGTGAATATGGAAAGGAGTTTCCATAAGTTCATCATTGAGTTGATATTTATGAATGAGTATAAAGTAATTGAACTAGGGACTTGATAGACTTCCATGTCCTATTAGTTCAATTGGAGACATTGTGTAAATGGAAGGATGCAATTGTAACCTATAAACTATAACAGAAGGGTTCTTTGATAGATACATATTCACTTCATTAAGGACGACACCATGAACCATATGCTAGGTGTTATTCATGGTTAGTAGAAGCCCTAATTGATATAAGTGAGTTATAATCAATTAGGGAATTGGAAGGAGTTCCAATTAGACCCTAAATGGAAAGAGTTCCATTGTGCACACCTCGTGCTATTCCTACTACTTGATGATGTGAACCCAATGGGTCACACACTGATCATGCAAGATGAGCTTTAAAGTCTATGAGAGAAAGGGTATGAGTGCATAAAGAATAGTTCTTTGAGGCCTATTTATATTTGATATAATTTATAGGGGTTATTGTGCAATTTAGAGAAATTGCATAACACCCTAATAGGGTTTCCCCCTAGGGCCGGCCCCCTTGAGTGTGGACTATATAAGTCACACTTTGAAGTGATGACATCATCACAAGTTGAAATCCCAAGGGGCTGTCCAGATTTTCCAGCCTCCCTCTCTCTCTCTCCTCTCTTCTCCTTCACTAGCAACAACAAGGGAAAAGAAGGAAAAGACTTGAAGCTCTAGCTAGGTGTGGATACCGTTGGAGGCAGCACACTTGGGCTGCTCATTCACCGCTGTCCGGAATCAAAGCTTGGAGCAAAAAGGAGAAGACAAAAAATTCTGTAAGTGTTCTAACCCTCTTCATAGCTAGGGTTTGATTTTGTATATGCATAGTTAGATTCATGGGCTGTGGAATCAAAGGGAAAATTTTTATATTCCGCACTTCTATTTTTCCCTCTTGTATGATTCCCAACATTTCCAAGTCGTCACCCCAAAAGCACACTTTTGCGGGTTTAGCCTCAGTTTATATTTCCTGATCCTATTAAAGAATTTCTTCAAATTGGACCAGTGTTCTTTTCTGGTTCCTGACTTCACGATCATGTCATCAACATATACTTCCACCTCTTTATGCATCATGTCATGTAGGAGTGTAGTATCCATTCTCTGATAGGTTGCCCCTACATTCTTCAAGCCAAAAGGCATAACTATGTAGCCATAAATGCCCCATTTTGTGACAAAGGTTGTCTTGCTTACATCTTCTGGAGCCATCTTAATCTGATTGTAACCCGAGAATCCATCCATGAACGACATCATCGCACTTCCAGCTGTATTATCCACCAAGACATTGATGTTGGGTAACGGAAAATCATCTTTTGGGCATGCCTTATTGAGTTCCCTGTAGTCCACGCACATCCGTATCTTTCCATCTTTCTTTAGAACTGGCACGATGTTGGCTACCCAATCAGTCTGCGTCATTGCCTTAATAAACCCCACATTAAGAAGTTTAGTGACTTCATTTTTGATTTTTATCATCAACTCAGGCTTCATGCGACGAAACTTCTGCTTCACTGGCTTAGCATCTTCTTTTATCGGTATGTGATGTTGTGCTATCTCAGGATCAATGCCAGGCATGTCTTGATAAGACCAAGCGAATACATCACTATACTCACGCAACAAGGCTATCAACTTGCCCTGCTCTGCTTCAGATAAGGTAGAACCAATTCGTATTTCTTTGTGATTCTCATTAATACCCAAGTCTATTAAAATAGTTTCATCTTGAATAGGGATTACCTTCCTTTCTTGGTCCGTCTTAATTAATTCTTCAATGTAATCAATATCTTGTGATAATGCAGTTTTGTCATAAAAAGACACGTCAAAATACGCGGAATCAAAGATATTATTACCAACAACAGAGGTGGTTACATTTTTGGGTTTGAGCTTATTCTTAGTTATAACGCTAGTTACACTTTCAAACCCTTTTCCCCATTCCTATGCACTAGTGCACCCATCAGCAGAAGTGATCAGATCGGCCGAGTTGTTAGCATCAGCATCATCAGTCAAGGCATTGATCCACTTAGTTTGCTTGGGTTCTAGCAATGCTTGCATCATTTCCCCTTCCAGGAAACTTACCCAGTCTTCAGTCTTTGGCTTCTCCTTCTTTACACCAATCATCTCTTCTTTTCCAATCTTCAGCACTGCATTGAAGAAGACTTCTAGCCCTGGCACCATTTTTCCAGTTACACGATCAAACCAAGGTTCTGGGAACCCATAGTAAGGAAAGTCATCTCCTTCTTTCACGAAGTTCCCATTGAGTGTGCCTTGGTTGATTGGCAAGCCATTGTTTTCATCATTGTATCCCAACCCAAGATGATTATTCTATAGCTTGAAATCTGGGAATTCAGCCACCCCTTGATTATATTTTCCTAGACCCATTCCAGGTATAAAGTTCATCTTTTTCATGAGATGAGCGGCAATATGATTGACACCTTCCCCAAAATTAGGAGAAATCTTCTCCATCTCACATGGCCCTACTTTTTCAATAACCTGGATAATCTCAAACCCTCTCCAGGTCATTTCAGCTTCTTCTCCCTTCACTTCACAAATTGGAGCAGTGATTTCCCCATCCCCGTGTATTATTAGGATTCCTTCTTTCCAAGGGAGCTTAATCTTCTGATGAAGAGTAGAAGGCACCGCCCCTAGTGGGTGCAACTGTTAGGATTATGCCCTAGAGCCAATCATGGAGATGATTGTTTAGGGATTAGGAACAATCAATTGATTTCATTTATATATGTCACATTTATTATTGATTTAATAAAAGGGCTTATTCTATTATGTTTATATGCATCATTTATATTTACATAATATGTCCATGGAGTTAGAGTTGCGAATATGAAATTACAAAGGGTTGTAATTTTGAGACTGTAAATATATCTCTGTACTAAACTCCTAAATCATTCCTAGTTGAAGGTTCACTATGATGGACAGTAATGAACCATAGGACTAGCACTTGTTAGGTTGACTCTATAGGAGGATAGCTAGTCTCAAGCTATTTGTGTGGAGACACTACAACCGACAAGTGGGTGCCTATTATAAGAATAGGTACACTGAATGTGACCAAAGATATGAGATAAACTGAATGGAGTTTTAACCTGCCTGTCAATCAGTTTCTCATTGTTATAGTGGTACAAGTAATCCTTAGACCTGAGACACCATGGTTGTCTTATACATGTAGCTTTAGAAGTTTGATAACACTAAGTGCAGATCCTATTCAGGGGTCTGTAAGGGTGTTCATTGGCCCTACTGCTATGTGTGTGAAGGCATGTGAGTGATCAACAAGGAATCCATCACTCTCAGGAAAAAGAGAGTGAATGTCTCATACAGCATTCATTAAATATAACTCATTAAATCCATGGGCCCATGGTAGACTGAATATGGAAAGGAGTTTCCATAAGTTCATCATTGAGTTGATATTAATGAATGAGTACAAAGTAATTGAACTAGGGACTTGACAGACTTCCATGTCCTATTAGTTCAATTGGAGACATTGTGTTGATGGAAGGATGGAATTGTAACCTGTAAACTATAACAGAAGGGTTCTTTGTAAATGACTATTCACCTCATTAAGGACCACACCATGAGCCATATGCTAGGTGTTACTCATGGTTAGTAGAAGCCCTAATTGATATAAATGAGTTATAATCAATTAGGGAATTGAAAGGAGTTTCAATTAGACCCTTAATGGAAAGTGTTCCATTGTGCACACTTCGTGCTATCCCTACTACTTAATGATGTGAATCCAATGGGTCACACACTGATCATGCTAAGAGAGCTTGATTGTCTATGAGAGAAAGGGCATAAGTGATTAAAGAAAAGTTCTTTAAGGGGCTAATTTGTATTTGATGCAAACTAGTGGGCTAATTGTGTAATTAAGAGTAATTACACAAATTAGATTAGGGTTTGGAGACCCCCCTTGGCCGGCCCTAGTTGGAGGCTATTTAAAGCCTTTTATGATGTGATGACATCATCACTTGAAGCACTCTTGGAGGCTCCCAAGTGCTGGCCGAAAATTTCACCTCTCTCTCTCTCTCTCTCTCCCTCTTCTCCACCTCTAGCAACCCTAAGGAAGAAGAAGGAAAGGACTTCAAGTTCAAGCTAGGTGTGGATACCGTTGGAGGCAGCACACTTGGGCTGCTCATTCACCGCTGTCCGGAGATAAAGCTTGGAGCATAAAGGAGAAGACATTAATCAACTGTAAGTAATCCCAACTCTCTTGGTAGTTAGGGTTTATGTTTTTGTATTATGCATAATCGGATTCATGGGTTTGGGAATCGTAGGAAAATTTTAATTCCGCCCTTTGTAGTTTTCCCCCCTAGTTAGATTCCCAACAGCAACCATGTTCTTCCCAACAGGAGATTAAAATTGGTATCAATGTCCATCACGCAGAATTCTACCTCTGACTCTATTGGCCCCACAGTATATGCAGCTTTAAAGGTCCCCAAAATCTTGCGGCACCCGTTGTCAAAAGCCCGCACAGTCAAACCAGATGGTGTAAGTTGCTCTTCAGTGAGTCCCAACTTGGAGGCAGTGCGCATCGGGCACACATTCAATGCAGAACCGTTGTCCACCAGGACCACTGGTATTTTCTTGCCCTTGCATTCCACTGTAATGTATAAAGGCTTGGCATGAGCGATTCCTTCAACTGGCGAGTCGTCTGTTGAGAATGCTAGCACAGCTTTACCTCCTGGGCTTGTACCCATCAGTGCTATTACTTGTTCTAGTGAGGTCTCCATTGGTATTTCTTTTTTGGCCAATGCTTCTAGAACCGCTTGCCGATGCTTTTTGGATGCCACCAAGAGCCCCCATATGGAGATATTTGCCTGAGTTTTCTTTAATTGTTTCAACACACGATCCTTGTCATCTTCTTCATCTGGTTTCTTATTGTTTCTTTTTAGCTCAGCTTCCCTTCCTGGGTGATCCTCTTCCAGGTAAGATGGTTTGAAATGCCTCCCAGACCGAGTCAAATACAGAATTCCATCCTCTTCTGTCACCACATCATCCATAGAATCCCAGAAAGTGCTTTTCTGGACATTTATTTCATTGCAGTCCTTCCAAGCATTCACATCTAATACCATTACTTCCTTTATGAGATTGGAGGGATCCCACATCTCAGTGTCTCGCTCTATAAGCGCAACATTCCTCTGGAATTCTGGCAAAGGGTTCTGATGGATGTTTGGTTCTGCACCTTCTCTTGGCTTAGGGATCTTCTTGTTATCAATTAGGTCTTGAATTTCGTGCCTCAACCTAGCACAATTATCGGTCTTATGCCCTGCCATTTGATGAAAATGACAAAATTCATTCAAATTGTAACGCGGTGGGATAGGATTAGGCAGAGGACGTGGTGCTAGCGCTTGCAGATGCCCCCTTCTCGTCAAATTGGCAAAGGCTTTGGACAAAGACATCCCCAAATCATCGAACTCTCTTTTTGCCCCTTGGTTCACAGCAGCTACTATGTTTGATTTTGAAGGTGGATTAACAGCCCTGTTTCCACCTTGATTGTTAGGACTCCCTCCAGATCCATAGGTTTTCTTCATCGCCTTCCCTTCATTTGTGTCAACTTGCCCACTGTTTATTGCTTGCTCAAGTTCCACAATCATACAACTGTTCAAAGTTCATAACAGGAGATGCCAGTAATCGATTGAAATACACAGGCTGCAAATTTTTTATGATCAAATTGACTTGATCCCTTTCCGTAGGCCGGTTCACCATTGTGATCGCTTTTTTCCTCCACCTGGCTAGGAATTCAGAAAATGTCTCACCACACTTTTGCGTTGTCATCTCAAGATCACGCAAGGTCGTGTCCAGCATGGTGTTGTAGTTGTACTGGTCTTTGAATAACTTCATTAATGGTTCCCAAGATGAAATTTGTGCATTATCCAAGCCATAGTACCATTTGAAAGCTTCTCCAACAAGTGATAGGAGAAAAGCAGCCAGCGCTTGGGCTTCATTCATCCCTTTCATTCTTACAATATTCATGTACTGGCGAATGTGCTGCTTAGGATCTCCATTCCCATCGAACTTCTCTGTGTCAGCAATTTTAAACTTCGATGGTAAATTTGCTAAAGGATCAGAGGACGATCCTCCTACAAACATGAAATCATCCATGCCTTGGGATTTACGCATTGCTGCATGCATCTTCTCCACTTTCTCTTTCATCTCTTCTTGCCCAGCTGTATATTTTTCCCACTTTTCCCATTCTTTTTTCTTTTTCATATAGTCCACATAATCATCTTCTTCCCACATTTCATTTTCATCTCCCTTGCTTCTTTCTTCTCTTCCTTTTCCTTTTTTGTCTGATGAAGTCTCCTCCTCCCTTTTTTCTGCTAAAGGTATTTCTTCACTCGTCGTTCCTTCTTCTGACTTTTCTTTCTCTTTTCCTTTTTCCAAGTTCTGGAGACGATCCTCTATCCCAGCCACCCGTGCATCTAGTTTTCCCATCGTTGTTTCCATTCGGCCCAATATTTCCATTAGCGCAGGGTCTGCCATAGTTTTATTCTTCTTCAACCTGTTTGTTGTTGGTGATCTAACCCAAGCAGTACTGAGCTCTTGTGACTTTGTTGAGCGACCAATTGTGTTCTGCCAGTCGAAAATTATTTAGGTTTCATCCCAATATAATTAGCATTTTAAGAATTTGTCTATCTAATGCATACTTTTATCATGTTCACTAATTCTTCAAAAAGTTTGCATAGGATAGATCAGAAAAGAAAAGCCCAGTATTATTGTGAATTTAAGCCTTTTACAATGCACTCATCCTATTCTCAATTGGCTCCCAGCCCATTCATTGTTTTCTTTTCTTTTCCTTTATTTATTTTTTATTTTTTTTATTTTTTATTTTGGGCTTGGGTCCATTACACAACTTTTATACGATTCTCGCACTAATAGGGCTTAAATTCAGACAACACTAGGCTTCAATTTTATTACCCAAATCAACTCTAATGGTTAAGTCCAAATCCACATGCCGAGTGGGTCGGTTGGTTCAAAATAGGCCACCCTATTGTTTAAACTCTTCGTTTTAAGACCCAATTATTTGTTTCAATCTTGCAATTGGTCTTAGACTTGCTAAGAAATCTATTTAATCCACTCGGGTTTCCCATTCCTGTTGACAGATGAGTATTGGGCTAGTGGCCCAATAACACACGGACGTCCAAGACTTTGGCACATCCAAACTGTTAAGCCCAAACTCGGAAGCCAACTCTCTCTCACCGACAGGGGCAACATGACCGACAGTTCGCAATGTCGAGATCTGGACGTTGTCAATAAAGCAACAGTGTTGTTGCAGGCCTAAATCGCATCGGATCCCCGTCGTCAATAAAGCAACAGTGCTGTTGCAGACCATTATAGATCCCAAATCTCATCGGATCACCACAGTGCATTAGTTTTTGCGATCTGTTCTTGTCTTGAGTGAGGGCAGTTTTTCTTTAAAAACTAGAGTTTGATTGTGGGTGCTTAAACACTCTTCCCCAACTATTCAACCTTCAGAAAAAACTCTCTTCCTCTAAATCCTCTTTTACGAACTCATGGCCTCTTCCTCCTCTACCTCACAAAACCGTCCTAACTTAAATATAACGCCAGCAGCACAACTAGAGGTCTGGCACCCAAGGTTCCTAAATGTTCAAAACCAACCCCTTACAGTTGATGATTCTGTAATTTACAATCTTGCGAATGCAACGACGGTAGCGGAGGGACTCATCACTCCTCGTGATGAGAGAATACTGAGTGGACGGTCCGACCTGGACGTAATAAGAGACTCCATGGCTCTCAGCGCTCAGGCCACAACATTTACTGCTAACATGGCTCGGCGTTTGCACACCAGAAATGTGCATATGCAAAGTCTAAGTGACCAGGTCACCCGTCTCCAGGGGTTGCTTGACGGAGCCTATCGAACGATGAGGGCTCTGAGAGAGGAGAATAGAGAGTTACAAAGAATGGTGGACTCCTATTCTAACAGACTCACGCCAAGGGTCGAGGCACTGGAGAGGCTTATTGATCAAATCATTGATAGAGAAAGAGTTCCGAGCAGCCCACAGAGGCAACCTCCAGCTGATCCCTCTAGTTCTACCCAAGGCCCACAAAGGCAACCCCCAACTGACACTTCTAGTTCTACCCGAAATGCTACTATTGAGTAGCTCTCACTTTTTTCTTCTTCTTCTTCTTTTTTTTTTTTTTTTTTTTTTTTTTTTTTTTTTAATCTAATGGAAATGACACACTCTCTTTTTTTTTTTTTTTTTTTCAACTGGAGTACAAACGGTAGAGTACAAAAGGTAAACAGATGAACACAAAAGAAGACCATCATTTATTCACATAAACTGACTAGAATACACATCTCAAATCTTACAATCCACCAAAACACATTACACGACATCAAACTCTTAAAATTCTAAGGATAAAGGAAATACATCAACATGAGCAATACCATGAGGACTGCCACAAACGGAATCGCCACTTCGATTGGAACCCCCTCACGCAAACAGAAGCTGACTGCTAGGCCAGAAAGGACGATGTGTAGGATGACAGCCGTGAGGACCTCAGAAGAAGCCATGGTCGCAGAGATACTGATCTAAGAGGCATAACAACGGGTACTTATAGAACAAACCCACAATGGCTAGGACTAGCACAGCCCAACAGCTAAGGATAGTGGACATCAAAGTGGACTCCCAACGGTTCTGAACAGTACCCCCAACGGCTGTGAACAGTGGACATAAGCAGTGGACTTCTAACGGCTATGAGCAGTAATCTCCTAATGGTTGCACACAGTGGACCTCTAATTTTCTTATAGGCTTGGACCGTTTGCAAGATTAATTTTTTTTTAGTTGAGCTTTAATTCAACAGACCTTAAACAATATTGGGCCTCGCCCTATACCCGCATCCTAAAAAAGAATTAAAATGATGCACATTGCACATTCACACAGATTTGTACAAAAGGAAATTGTTTTTGATTTTTTTTTTGAATTTTTTTTTCAATGGGCCTAAACCATCTATTCCTTCAATTAGGTATACTCACGTCCTAATGAATAAAAATGATGCATGACACACATTCACACAAAAACTATACACCAAAGAAAATTTACCCATGTTTTTAATGTGCTGGTCAAACCAAGGGTCTCCTTATATCCTCCGCCTTCAATGGGTTACCCAAGCTAGGATGCCTGAGAGCAATCCGTTAACGTACTCACAAGCTTATTACAGGCTAGTGGCACAGGCTGTGGGTTGATGGTGTAGGTTGTGGATTGCCCATAGGATCGAGTGGAACTCGGGAACCCTCACCAAACTGCCATCAAGTATAGAAATTGGCCATAGTGTGTGTGTGCAGCATTTTATTGTAAATTTTTTTTAAAAAAAAACATTTATTCATCCTTTTTTAAAAAAAACATATATATATATATATTTTTCAGATTAAATTAAAATACTAATTATGGTCAATGAATACTTTGAAGTTAAGCTCATTAGTCCCCAGTAGAGTCGCCATTGTGAGCGCACCGGTTTTCGCCACGCGCTCGCCCTTTCCTCTTTTACCTGGTGTTTTACCTGCTCTTTACTTCTGATGGTAGTGCTAACCCAAGGGATTAGCATAGGAATGAGAGTCGTCACCTGGAAGGGTCCAGGACCAATTTTGTTCACCAGAGAAAGGTTTGGAGCTAAGGTACATGTTGGGAAGGTGTTAGGCACCCAACAATGCCCGGTAATAAACCGACCCTCATTGTGTATTCATTGACCATATTTAGTATTTTAATTTAATCCAAATTACTTTACATCATGCAAAACGCACACGGATGCCATATTACTAACATAAAACAATAAAAGAATATATTATATATATACAAACATGGCATGTGAAACATGAAGTAAGTATGGAATGAACAAAAGTTAGAATATAATGATACGTGCATATTCTTGTAACATAATATAATAATTACATGAATAGTAATGGCATGTGAAACATGAAGTAAGTATGGAATGAACAAAAGTTAGAATATAATGATACGTGCATATTCTTGTAACATAATATAATAATTACATGAATAGTAAAAGGGGAAAAGTAATGAAAATAATGATGAAAAAAGAAAGTAATAAAGGAGTAATGATTATACCAATAAAAATAGCAAGAATTCGGGAAATAGGATGATCATGCGTACGCACACTATAAATATGTGTACACATGATTTGTCACGCGCACGCATGGCGTAAACATGCGTACGCATGACTTCACTATTTTATCTTCCCCATGATTAAATTGACTTTCCTGCAAAGAGGTTAGTCTGAACAAATTTTACATGTAACAAAATTACTATCTAAACAGCTTATACAATTCTATAAAAAAAAATAAAAAATGCCTATACCTCTTGTAAATAAAGTAGGTTGATGTTTAGATTGTCCCTCAAGTCTACTGCCAACTTGGCAGTGTCTCTTCCTTTGAGTTAGGCAAGCTTTTCCCTTTCCTCACTGATTGACTCTCTATTATCTTCTCACTACTCTTTCTCTCACCATTCCTTCTCTATTTAGCATAATGCCCTCTTAATATAGGAATCATTTCTTTTCTTTTTTTCCTCTCCCGAACTTCTAATAGCCCCTTCTATTTATAGGGAAAAATCTCCGTGTAGGATCGTCACCCCTTACCTCACTCCTCACTCCCTTCTTCATTATAAATGAGGCGTAGTGCCTGCCAGATGATTATTTCCCTCACAGAAAACTATCCTTGACAACCTCTCGACTCTGATGGAAAGCTGGCCATCCTCTTCTCTATTTCTTTCACTTAACATCCCACTTCCTTTTTTTTTCATACGGAAGATTACTTTCCCCCACTTTTTTACACTTCCCCACATCCACCTACCATCCCACTTCTCTCTTTATAGGAGACTACTTTCCCCACCTTTTTTACGCTTCCCCACATCTACCTACCATTCCACTTGCTTGCTTTGCTCACAGAAAATAGACCCAAATTGACAATAAACATCATAGACCTCATCATCGGGAACTCACCATCAAAATGTAGGGACAAAATGGGATGTCTACAACCCCTTTATACTTCAGCATTAAAGGGGGGAATGGCTAGAGAAAGGGGGACTTAGAGAGACTTGGAGGCTATGACAGCCATCCTTAGGGTAGTTTAACTTAAATGCTAAGTGAGAGAGTGAAGGAGAGAGCTTGAAGGAAGGCTGGAGCTTTGCTTGGAGGCTTGAAGGAGAGCTTTTCAACTTGTCCAAGAGAAGAGAAGAGGAGTTCTACAGCAGCAACCATAGGTATACCTCTCCCTCTCTTTCTTTTCTTTGAAATTAGGGTTTTTTTGCATAGGATAGCATTATTTCATGTTCAAGCTTATGTTTTTATCATGTGTTGATGCTTCTAATGCTTAAAATACATGATTAGAATAATGTTTATGGCTGGATTTGCATGATATAATGTTATTTCATGTGATTTTATGTGTAGTTGTGCTTTTAGGGTTTCTAGAGTTTGTTCTAGGGTTTTGCATTGAATAGCTATGATTTCATGTTAAAGCATATGTTTTTATCATGTTTTTCTACTTCTATTGGTTAATATGCATGATTAGGATGTTGTTTATGGGCTGTTTAGCATGCTAGAGTGTTATTCCATGTGATTTACTGCATAGTTGAGATTCCAGGGTTTCTCTTGTGCTGAAATTGAGTTTATGCTTAGAATAGCATTATTTCATGTGAAAGCCTATGTCTTTATCATGTGTGGATCATTCTATTGGTTAATATGCATGGATTGAATGTTGTTCATATTCTGTTTTGCATGATTTAGAGTTATTTCATGTGATTTTATGCACAATTGTCATTCTAGGGTTTCATTCATCCTTGTTTTAGGAAAGTTGCATATAGCATGGTAGGTTAGGGTTTCTCTTTAGTTTTTCTTCATCGCTACTATATATGTGCTGCATATTAGATAACTATGATGTTTTTTTTGCATCCATGATAGTTGATTCTAGGGTTTTTGCATGTCATTGCATATAGGGCTGAATTAGGGTTTAGTTAGCTTATGATTAATGTTGTTCACATGATTTATGGCTGATTTCAAGCCTTATTTCAGTTTTGTCCAGATTTGTCCATTGTTCTTAATGCCATATTTTGAGCATGTGTTAGCCTATGTTTTAGCATGATAATTGCTTGATTGGAAACTAGTTTGGTTGGTTGGTATTTTTGGTATGTTTTGCATGGAAATTGCAGGTGCTTGACAGGTACAACAGGTGCAACTACCCCACCAATGTGGGGTGGTTATTTTGGCTATTGCGAGATGAAATCTTGCAAATAAAGTAATTACCCTATGCAATGCATAGGGTGGCTATTTTGATAGGTTGCTTTTGCTTAAAGGTAAGTTGGGTATGAAGGTGCCCTAATTCACCTTTCTTTCTTTTCCTTGAAACTTTCCCTTTCTCCCCCCTAGGGTTGTTTCCTAATAGAGGGGTATGGTAATTCCTATAGTTTCCATTCATAAAAAAATGCCTTTTAAATCAAAGTTCCTATCTTTACTTGAAATTCCATATTTTCTAAAGATTTTTTGAGAATCATTTATCTTTGGAAACTCTTTAATCTATGAAAGGAAACTTAGGGTTTACCATAGGGCTCTATTAGGTTATAACCCTATTCCCCATTCAAACTATGTGGACTTTGATCTATGTATTTCCATACATGGTACGTAGGCGCTCTTCGTGAGGTTCAAGTCCGCCCTAGGATACTAAGTATCTTGGGTTTTCTTTCCCCTCTTTCTCTTTTCTGTTTTTCTTTGATTTATTTGATTTTGTGGATGAATGAATGGATGATATGTATGCTTCCTTGTGATGATAATTGCTATTTTTTTTTTTTGAGTGTTTAAGACTTTGATTTAACCCAATTAAATTAAGAGACCGTTTAGGGCGATATGGGTGCCTATAGGCTTTGCCTAGAACCTTCCCATATCGTAACTTAGCCTCCGAATCCACCGTCTTTGATTTCCAAAAGACCTTTTGCCTTACCATTTTTAAACATGGAGTCATTCTTTTGTTTTCTTAAAACAAAACTGTTTTTTAGGGTTTTCCTTGTTTCCTTTAAAAAATAAGGTGGCGACTCCTTTCCTTTTTCAAACCTATAATCCCCTCTTTTTCAATCGCCTTCTGGGCCACTTTCCGGGGTCCACAGTTTGGCGACTCCATTGGGGATTTGTGGGCTAGACTCTATATAATTTGATTAGGCTAAGTTAATTTCTTATGTTAATTAAAATTAATCACATTGCATCTGCTTGATTGTGTGCTTTCATTTATTGCATTGTGTGCACAAACTCTTGCATGCTAGGATCGATGTCCCTCGATGTATCTTTGCTACTGATGGGCCTAGCCTCAACCTTGGTTTTCCTGATTCCATGTATTGGGGTGAAAGCTATCAACTTCTCTTGCCAAGTACCCTTGGGTATATTAAATGAGTTAATCACGTACTGTTGGACCCATGCGGCGTTCCTGATACCACATGTAGTTAGGTATAAAGATTGCTCAAGCAAGTGTAGGACCCCAGCCTACCCTTATCATTAGTCCATATAGACAGACTTGTAGGGCACTATGGTTTCACCCTTATGCACCCACATTATTTGTAATGATATCATGACCGTATTTGTGATGTGCTTAATGGAAAATTAAGAGAGAACCTTTGCACCCTATATCCTTAATACGTACCTTTCACCCATGACCTTTGCAAAGGTGATTAGATTAAAAGGGACTAATTGAGTATATATGGCATGAAGTCATTGAGACAAATATGGAAGCTTAGGACATACCCTTAGGATGAGAGACTGATTGTTCCCTTTTATAGAGGAGTGAGAGGACGTACTGGCTTGGATCCGTGACCAGCAAGGGCGCTTAGTGAAGATTGATCCTACCAACCAGTTAGATATGGCCGATGAAGCAACTAGTGAAGGGGGTTTTAATGTTGAGACTTGTTTGAAGGCTATCATGACCAAGCTTGATTACACCACCAATGTATCCGAAAAAGCATTGAAAATGGCCCAAGATATCCAACATAAGATGTCGGAACCTGAACTGAATAATGGCCATACCCCGGGGGATAACACCGAAGATGGGACTCAGTCTGGAGAAGGCACTAAGACTAATGAAGGAGGAAGTACTAAGCCCAATGGAAATGAACCACCTGAAATTTTTAACCTAGAAGGGGGAAGTAAGGAGAAGACTTCAGATACAGATTCTGTGTTGGCTAGCAAGGTAGAAGCATTGGAGAGAACTATAAAGGGAATCCGTAGGACAGATGACATGGTGGATGTACGTACCCTATCTTTGTTTCCACATGTTGGGAATCATACAAGAGGGAAGAATAGAAGTACGGAATATAAAAATTTTTCCCTTTGATTCCACAGCCCATGAATCTAACTATGCATATACAAAATCAAACCCTAACTATGAAGAGGGTTAGAACACTTACAGAATTTTGTCTTCTCCTTTTTGCTCCAAGCTTTGATTCCGGACAGCGGTGAATGAGCAGCCCAAGTGTGCTGCTTCCAACGGTATCCACACCTAGCTAGAGCTTCAAGTCCTTTCCCTTTTTTCCTTGTTGTTGCTAGTGTAGGAGAAGAGTGGAGAGAGAGAGAGGGGGCTGGAAAATTTCGGCCAGCACTTTGGGGTTTCTTCTTGTGATGATGTCACACATCATAAAGTGTGACTTATATAGTCCACACTAGGGGGGCCGGCCATAGGGGGACACCCTATTAGGGTGTGATGCAATTTCTCTAAATTGCACAATATACTAGAGAGTAAGGGGTAGCCCCTGTTGACAACCTTATTGATGTTCTGTAACCCCATAGAGCCAATGGCAACTTCTCATGCCAGTCTGTGTGCGAGTCTGCAATCTTCTGTAGTATCTTCTTGATATTCTTGTTAGCTGCTTCCACTGCTCCATTAGTCTGAGGATGGTAAGGTGACGACAGATGGTGAACTATGCCATACTTTTGCAAAAGCTCATGGGTTTCTTTCTGAAAGTGCTGACCATTGTCTAAGATAACTTAATGCGATACCCCATATCGATAGATAATGCTGCGCTGTATGAACTGTGCTACCTTCTTGGAATTCAAGGTCTTAAAGGATGCTACTTCCACCCATTTAGTGAGCACATTTCTGTGGGTTTAAACGGAGGTTGTACTTATTTGCTCGCTCTAGGAATTTCTCTAGTGCCTTGAAATGCCCTTCCCTATCCACGGACTTCACGATCATATCATCGACATAAACCTCGACTTCTTTATGGATTATATCATGCAATAAGGTTGTAGCTGCTCTTTGGTAAGTAGCTCCGGCGTTTCTTAAGCCAAAAGGCATTACCTTGTAACAGTAAGTCCCCGATTGCGTGATAAAGGCTGTTTTCTCCATGTCTTGAGGTGCCATTTTTATCTGATTATACTTGGAGAATCCGTCCATGAAGGAGAGGAGTGCATGTCCTACTGTACTGTCCACCAACATGTCGATATGGGGTAAAGGAAAGTCATCCTTAGGGCTCGCGGTGTTGAGATCTCGGAAATCGACACACATCCTCACTTTCCCATCTTTTTTAGGCACAGACACTATATTCGATAACCACTCGGGATACTCCACAACTTGGAGGAAACCCACATCTAGTTGTTTAGTTACCTATTTTTTTACTTTTGGAGCCCATTCTGGTTTTAATCTTCTGAGTTTCTGCTTTACCGGCTTCTTTAGGGAATTAGTGGGGATATAGTGTTGCACAATATCGGGGTCGATGCCAGGCATGTTTTCATAAGACCATGCAAAAGCCATGATGTTGGCTTTTAAGAGGGAGATCATCTTTTCTTTTTCAACGGGGGAGAGGGTTTTCCCAATTTTAACTATTCTTGGCAATTCATTCGTCCCTAAGTTTATTGATTCCAATTCATCCATATTAGGTTCGGTGATGCCCCTTTTCCTTTGCTCAACGAGCTCTGGGGGGACATCGTTCCTAGGATCTATATCTATGCCATAAATATCCATAGAGGAGAGAAAAGAGACACTGCATATATAGAGAAAGAAAGCACACTTTATTGACTAGGAATGACACACAAAAGAAGAAAGAAAACAAACAAATCTGTATCAACACTATGACTCCACAAAGTGAGTTAAGTAGATACATCTTATTGAATTAGGGAAATATTACTAAACTAAGACACCTACAAGCTGCTATCAGGTAGGCCAAGGTCTTCTTCCTCATGGATCCCTGCAATGACATCACTTTCAAGGTACCAATTAAGGAGTGGCACGGTAGCATGGCTAATGGACGAACCCTGGAATTCCTCAATGGTCGAGTCTTCCACGGTGAGGATTAGGTCTTGAAACATCTCAGTCATGGCCCCCGCATCAAGGTTCTCTGCCCAGTCCTCCTCTTTCAAGCTTCCATCTGGATCTTGGATAGAGTTGTACCAACTTGTCAAGCTTTGAGGATTCGGCCCTTCTGTGAAGTATCTGTCACAAAAACTTTTATCTGCTAAGGCTGGGTCGGAACTTGGGTAAAAGGTATATGGGACGTACTGCTTTATAGAAGGGTAATGTCGCGGTAACTCGTTCAACTCTTTCTCAATGCGTTGGACATAATCAAACCTGGATAATGGCACCACCGCTGATTCTGGTTGTATCTCACATATAGGCACGCCTGCGAGTTTCAATTCATAGTCCCCTTGAAGTATTACTATGGCTCCTTTATAAGGAAACTTCACCTTTTGATGGAGTGAAGATGGCACAGCCCCGGCAGGATGGATCCAAGGTCGGCCCAATAGCAAGTTGAAACATGATGGCACATCCAACACTTGGAATTCCACCCTAAATTCAGTGGGTCCCATGATTAGAGGCAAGGTAACCACCCCTATTACTTCTCGGCGGGTGTTGTCATAAGCTCTTACGGTCTACCCAGATAGCGTGAAATCGATGGGTCCCAAACCCAATATAGTAGCAGTTCAGAGAGGACATACATTCAATGCGGACCTATTATCAATGAGGACAGTAGGGACTCTCTTCCCCATAGTGTCTACGGTCACATAGAGAGCTTAGGAATGGCTTGGCCCCCTTTTAGGTAGGTCCACATTTGTGAACACAATGGTTGAGTTCTTGGGAATGGGATTCACCAAATGTACCAATCCGTCGGGGGACGTGTCAACGGGCACTTGTATCTGATTCAGCAATTTCAGTACGGTCTGTCTTTCTCTTTTTTTCTTCTTTGTTTGTTTTTATCAGAAAAAGGGTTTTCTTTTCCTTACTTTACTTTATTACTCCTTGAGTCAAAAGCTTTCTCAAGAAACAAACTGATTATCTATCAGGGACCAAACTATTGAGGGGCGAAAGAGGCTATGGTCTTCTTGTCTTTTTCAAATTATATATATATATATATATATATATATATATATATATATATATATATATATATATATATATATAGTGGGGTTATGGCCAGGGCCCCCGCCTTCTCTTGATTCCTTGTCTGATAAAAGAATCCTAAATCCTGATTTTGTCCGTCTGCCTGTCATATGGCCCCTCGCATTCTTTTCTTTCCTTCTATATGATAAAAGAATCGTAAATCATTGTACCAAAAAAAAAAAAAAGAATCATAAATCCTGATTCAATTCGTCTGCTTGTCATATGGCCCTCTGCTTGTCATATGGCCCCTCGCCTCCTCTTCCTTCCTTCTCTGATAAAAGAATCTGTCATTGTCCTTTGGTTTAAACAAGGCTTTCTTCTTTATTACTCAACCTCCTTGCCTGGCCTTTATAGTACTAGCCTTTAAAATAACCACTACGTGTGTGACGGTCAGAGTCAATAATTGCTACTTGAGGGTCTTAAAATGCTAACGATATTTTGGTTTACTTGGGGGTGGCCATGGCCCCCACCGCCTCTCTTGATTCCTTTTCTGAATTGTAGCAGCAAAGTTTTTAGATTTCCACTCATTATTTGAAAAGACAACATACAGACAATACGTTCCATTCTTTCAGTTTACAAAGTTTATAAATTGAGAATCAGTTTGTGAAGTTTGTAAACTGAAAAGCTCTCATTTTTAAAACAAAGACAGAAAAAAGTTAGAAATTTTTTAATTTTGTTCTATTGCGTGGTATGCTTTTTGTTTTTTTCTTCTTATTCTGATAGTAAAAGAGTTTTTTTTTTTTTTTTGTTATATTCTTTCTAATTTTAGCATGATATTAGATTGGTAGGATCAAAAAACTCATATTTATTTATTTATGTCATTAGATGGCCTCCAGGTGGACAGATGAGAATATCAAAAAACTATTTAAAGCCGTAAAAAATGCACCAAAAACTTCTTCGGGTACCAATAATTGGGCAAATGTCCATATAGAGGCACTGAAGCTAGGTCTCACTGACTTTAATAGAGCTCAACTACAAGCCCGTTATACTGCTGAGAAGGTAACTTTATATTATTTTTAATATGATTTATTTTTAAATTATTTTGATTTTAATTTTAATTTTTTTTTGGCGTGATTAGAAGAAAAAACCTTCAAATGCTTCCACTACGACTGGTGGTAGTGGTGCTGACCCCCTGATAGCGACATTCGTAAACATGCTGGAAGAGATGGTAAATGAAAATGTTATCTCAGAAAGAACATTTCATGAAGCTATCGATTTGCTTGCAAGGGATCATAATTACTTGAGCGTTTTTACTAGCATTACAGACATAAAGAGAAAAAAAATCAGTCTGAAAGCTCAGCTTGAAAAAGTGAGGGGTGGCAATGGAGCTGGACCAGCTAATTAAATAAGTGTATATTTTTTTTATTTATCTGGTTGGTCTCGGACTGTATAAATTGAACAAGTTCTTCTCTTTTATGACCTTTTTTTTTTTTGGGTGAACTTTTATGACTGTTTGTGTCTTCACTTTCACTTTTAGTATATATTCTTTCACTTTCTTTTCTTCCGCTTCTATTGAACTTATGATGCATATTATAATAGCTAAATAAACGGAAACCTAGGTTTGGTCACAGATTACTCGCAGTTACAACTTCTAAGCATGCCAATGTGGTACCAGATAGGCTATTTGTTTTTGTGCTTAATTATTATTATTATTATTATCATCATTAGGTGAGGAATAGTATTGGTTTTGCGTTCTCTGCCTCCAAACTCCAGCAAGCAAACTCCAGGCCTCCAGTGTTCCATTCTCTTTGCGAAGAAGAGCCATCGGCGGCGGCGGCGGCGATAGCTCCGAGAGAAGACGACGTCTCCATGGCCGTGAGAGCTCGTTCTCACCGTGTGAAGAAGACTACTTCTTGTCGGCAATTCTGGTAATCGAAGAGGAAGACTCATTTTCCATTTCAAATCGAAGACGAAGACTATTAAAATCACCATTTTCATACGACGTAAGCTCTCTCTCTACTAATTATCTACATTTAATCACTCATTTTACTGGTAAAATCACCAAATTTTTTTTCAATTTTTGTCTTGTAAATCTAGGGTTTGTAATTTTGGGGTTTTGCATCAGTTTAATTTCTCTTTGGGTGTCTAGATTTCTCTTTATCTATGAATGTGGGTTTTCTTCCCTTTCTGGGTTTTATTATTTAGGGGTTTCTTTCATGGTTTGATGTATGTGGGTTTGGATTTTTTTCAAATCGAAGACGAAGACTGTTGAAAATTTTTGCTATTGTGATTAATATGCAGAATTTTCTGTACAAAATGATCAAGCTTCCATTCGTTTGTAGAGTTCAAAGGGTCATGGCTGCTTGATTTATAGGGAGAAGAAAATGAAAAGTGGATCCGCTTGATTGAAGTGTTCTGCCTTTTTGAGCTAATGATCTAGTTATATACTTCAATTTGCATTCCGTGTTGTAATCAGTTTGTTTAAGTTGCCATCCTACAGATTAATTTGATTGTTGCATCTCTTGAATTATTTTGCATGTTATTAATTTGTTTTTTTGTTTTGAATTAGGAGTGCTTAAGTGAGACCTTAACATCTGTAAACATGGCACGTTTCAGAGTAGTTGATAATTGAAATTGGCTATCTACCACAATCATGATATCAATTGGGTATCCCCTAGATGAAAAATGATAATTAGAATGGACCTTGCTAGCCATCTAATGTATTGTATTTTTTTGATGATGAAGGAAAATCGGCAGAAGTATTACATAGTTTATGGAATGAAATCTTACATATAACTTCATTGTCATGCTTGTTTTTAGATATATTTTTAAAATCCATTTCCATTTGATGTTGCCTTGTCTAGCATATTAGTAGCCGAGGCACGTGCCTGTTGTTTAGGGAAAGTGGTTAAGGTCCACAAGGTTAATCTATTCTCTTATACTGTTGGACCTGTTTTATGTAGTAAAAGAGGATATTGTGTTTGCATATAAACAAGAAATAATGTACAAGGTCCGTCATAGATGTGAGTTACAATTACTAATCCACAAATGCGCCTATATAAGAAGTTTTTCCTCTCTCAATAAAGACTCTAATTCGATTGAATTTATACATTGCCTACAATTCTCCTGTGGTTTCCATACCTTTGGACCTATAGCTTTGAACTTGTACATTCGTTTATGTATATTGCCTTTAGGATGTCTTCTGTCTATAATTACTACTTAGGCTGTTTAGGTAAAGTTAGAACAAATCAAAAGTTGGAATAGAGCAGAATCTGGTAAATTGGGAAAAACTATATTTGGGTGACAAACAAAAATTATTTTGGATTATTGACATTAAATTGGAGGCCTCGTATCCCAAGAAAGGAGCGTGTATCACTGCTACCTTCACTGTGCATGCCTAAGTGCTAAGCCTAAAGTCAGGCTACTAATGGTAGTGGTTTTAGCAGCATTGGAATGGCTCCAAGCCCTAAAATTGCAGGCAAACACTCCAATCAGAATGGCAGAGAATTTCCAATCCTGTGTGAAACTCCCCATTAAGGCACCGTCGTTCTTGATTGAATCTGACATCCTATGCATCCCCATTGCTATCCTAAGTGACCCCTATTATTATTAAACAAAATGGTAAGATGGAAAAACATAATGGGAAAGACCATAATTTTTACAATAGTAGATCTTCTATCTAATTGATCTTTGTCAATAATGAGAACCCCAAGTGTATGAGCACTGTATTTTATAATGAAATAGACGTGGTAAGAGTAGCAATATAGGCGTTGTGTATCAAGAATACATACAATGTGAATACTAAAATACACCCAAAAAAAAAAAAAGAAAAAAAAAAGAAAAAAAGAAAAAACCACAAGGCACAAGGTTGAGGAGATCCTAAGTCTGCTCGTGGACTAAGCTCAAATAAATATAAATTAAAAGTTACAATTTTGTCAAAATGACGTAACTTCTCGATTACTCTTCTTAGGTGTTGGCTTCTTCTTTTTAGAAATGTCGTCACCATAATGGTAGAATGTTCACTGCGTAAAGGAAGCAATTCGTGTTAATATGGAGATTGTATAATTAATAACTTGACCAATTGCATTCTCATTCAAAGAAAGGACATAATAGTTGAAAAATGTGTATTAATATGGAATATATCAATGCATTCAACAAGCATGAAACAAAATTTGTTAATCAAATAAAAACTTGCATATATAAATAAGGCTCTAGTATTAGATTTAATTGTACCACACTAATAAGGCTCTAGTATTAGATTTATATTATACCACTTTGAATACATTTAGCAATTATATATTTGCCTTAAGAAATTTATCTACGGACATAAAGAATGGTTTAATCCTAAATAAACGGTGTACTTATTTTTGTGTCCAATTCTATGACACATCGGCTGGGTGTTTTTTTCCAAAGACCGGTATCATAGGAAAAGCAAGAGAGAAAGGGGGAAAAAAGCATGGAAATAATGGCAAGGACTCAACGGTGGGACGCTGCTACTGAAGTGCAAGGAGGAAATTGCCTTTTTCCCAAGGCTTTCGACGATTTTCAGCACAAAGCCACCAAAGTTGACCCAACGCTTAAATAAAAAAACTCATCCCTAAATATCCGAGAGCTGTTTGGCCATCCATCCATTTCCATCGTACAGTTTGCTTGACAAAGTCAAGCCCTCGTACAGATAACGCTCTTCTGATTAAGGAATTATATGGGGCAGGTACCTGTCCACAGGCAAAAACCTTGCTGATTACACTTGCCAAATAAATACCAACAAATAAATGGCTTTGTTCTAAGTTAAAAGTGTACCGAAACAACGCCGCTTTGGTACTCAAGAAGACACATCAATTAGCGCAGTAGATGGCATGTGTACGGAATGTGTCTGATGTGAAAACACTCTACTAGTTAGATGACATGGGTTTTGTATGAAAGCTCCTCCAAATGCCCCTGTTTCACTGGTCAAATAGTACTCCATTTGATGAGCACATGGGGCACAAACAAACACAGCCTAAAATGACGACGTTTCAAGGTTGACTTTAAACGAAATCGTGTTACCATCAAAGTGTATTTGGAATAGAAGCCCAATGTTAGGGGACTTGGGCCCGGTCCGCCGCTGAGGATGCTTCTCCAGACTACAATTCGAGCAATGGGGTCGCCCAATTCTCAAGTTGGGCTCTTCCTGGTTCGCTCGCTGTTACTAAGGGAATCCTTGTAAGTTTCTTTTCCTCCGCTTATTGATATGCTTAAACTCAGCGGGTAATCCCGCCTGACCGGGGTGGCGATGGAAACGCCGCGTGTGAGACGCGTTCGGGGGTCTCTGTGCCGCGAGCGACGAGGCAACGCACAAGGCAAACATCATCGATGCCAGGATTTGGTAACCACCATTGCTTGAGACGTTGGCATTCGTCGCCCGGGGCACGCTTTTAAGCTAACCGCGACACCGTGGTTCACGGGAGGCCAATCTCTGCTCCCCGCGAAGCCCCACGCCACCAAAGGATGGCAGGGTTCGGGGGGGGGACGCGATGCATGACGCCCAGGTAGACGTGCCCTCGGCCTAATGGCTTCGGGCGCAACTTGCGTTCAAAAACTCGGTGGTTCACGGGATTCTGCAATTCACACCAAGTATCGCATTTCGCTACGTTCCTCATCGATGCGAGTGCCGAGATATCCGTTGCTGAGATGTTGGGAATCTAACTAGGGAGGAAAACTACAAAGGGCGGAATTAAAATTTTCCTACGATTCCCAAACCCATGAATCCGATTATGCATAATACAAAAACATAAACCCTAACTACCAAGAGAGTTGGGATTACTTACAGTTGATTAATGGTCTTCTCCTTTATGCTCCAAGCTTTTTCTTCTCCTTTTTGCTCCAAGCTTTGTCTCCGGACAACGGTGAATGAGCAGCCCAAGTGTGTTGCTTCCAACGGTATCCACACCTAGCTAGAGCTTGTTGTCTTTTCCTTCTTCTTCCTTATGGTTGCTAGAGGTGGAGAAGAGGGAGAGAGAGAGAAGGAGAGCTGTAATTTTTCTAGCCAGCCCTTGGGAAGGAGTGATTGTGATGATGTCATCACCTTATAGTGGGAATTTAATAGGGCCGGCCAAGGGGGGATTCCAAACCCTAATCTAATTTGTGTAATTACTCTTAATTACACAATTAGCCCACTAGTTTGCATCAAATACAAATTAGC
>CM077828.1:594890-609890 GCA_039720395.1 Liquidambar formosana
AGGCAGCGCAAGGTGTTGCAAGGCATGGCCAGGCCAAGGCAGTGCACGGCGTGGCTAGGCCATAGCCAAGCCAAGGTAGCGCGAGGCGTGGCAAGACATGGCCAGGCCAAGGCAGTGCACGGCGTGGCCAGGCCACTGACAAGCCAAGGCAGTGCATGGCGTGGCCAGGCCACTGCCAAGCCAAGGCAGCGCAAGGCGTGACCAGGCCAAGGTAATACACAGCGTGGCCAGGCCACGGCCAGGCCAAGGCAGTGCAAGGCATGGCCAGGCCACGGCCAGGCCAAGGTAGGGCACGGCATGGCCAGGCCACGGCCAAGCCAAGGAAGCGCAAGGCGTGGCCAGGCCGCGGCCAGGCCAAGGTAGTGTACGGCCTGGCTAGGCCACGACCAGGCTAAGGCTGCGCAAGGCGTGGCCAGGCCAAGGCAGTGCACAGCGTGGCCAGGCCAAGGCAGCGTATGGTGTGGCCAGGCCCTGGCCAGGCCAAGGCAGTGCATAGCGTAGCCAGGCCACAGCCACGCCAAGGCAGTGTAAGGTGTGGCCAGGCCTTGGCAGCGCACGGCGTGGCCAGGCCACGGACAAGGCAGCGCAAGGCGTGGCAAGGCGTAGCCAGGCCACGGCCAGGCCAAGGCAATGCACGGCATGGCCAGGCCATAGCCAAGCCAAGGTAGCACGAGGCGTGGCCAGGCCACGGCCAGGCCAGGGCAGCACAAAGCGTGGCAAGGCGTGGCCTGGCCACAGCCAGGCTAATGCAGTGCACGGCTTGGCCAAGCCACTACCAGGCCAAGGCAGTGCATGGCGTGGCCAGGCCGCTGCCAAGCCAAGGCAGCGCAAGGCGTGGCCAGGCCAAAGCAGTGCACGGCGTGGCCAAGCCACGGCCAGGCCAAGGCAGCGCAAGGCGTGGCCAGGCCACGGCCAGGCCAAGGAAGTGCACGGCCTGGCCAGGCCACAGCTAGGCCAAGGCAGCGCAAGGTGTGGCCAGGCTAAGGCAGCGCACGGCTTGGCCAAGCCAAGGCCAGGCCAAGGCAGCGCAAGGAATGGCCAAGCCAAGGTAAGGCAGTGCACGGCGTGGCTAGGCCACGGCCAAGCCAAGGCAGTACAAGGCGTGGCCACTTGTCCACGGCCAAGCCAAGGCAGTGCACGGCGTCGGCCAGGCCAAGGCTTGTCAAGAAAAAAGCAGCCTTTCTTTGGAATGACCATGATTTGCAAAATGAGGTTATGGCATCGGACAAGCTAGGCTAAGGCCAATCCACGACAAGGCTAAGGCCAAGCCACGACGGGCCATATTTTTTAGTTCGTCCAAACTCTACCAAATCTTTTTCCTTGATCGTAACCCTTTTTTAAAAAATATTGGCGAAAGTTTCACCCCAAAATCTATTTTCTACATTTTTCTATGATTTTCGATTATTGTTCCATTAAAAAATTTTAATAAATTTTTTCCTGCGATAGAAAATTCTGAAATTTTCACCCATGCTTCTTTGATGCATTTCCAAGGACTCTGCCTGTTTTTAGGTCAATACGATCAATTTTGGTCATTTTAAAGTCCATTATGCCTTTTGGTAATGTGTAATGTTTCCTACTTGTGGTCCTTCAGATGTCTTAAGAGCTCTTTAGGGGGGGGGGGAGGGGTCTGCACACCTTGGGCTGCCATGGCAAGGCAGGGCTGCCAAGCCGTGCGCCTAGGGGTGCCGACGCATTGCACGTGCAACATGGTTGTAGGTAATTGCCTACGCCGAGAGGCACGGCACGGCGTCGGCACCTCGAGGCGTCCGGCACGGCGGCGGGTGAGCGGATAGTGGCGTGATGGCTGTGTGGACTTGGCCAGGCCATGCGCGTGGACGTGGTGGTCTGGCCCGCTTTGAGCGAGCGTGTTGGGGGGCTTCCGAAGCCTTGCGCTAGGGATGCCAAGGCCTCGCTCGTGCTTGCACGGCATGGTCGCGGTGCCCCCAGGCAATAAGGCCAAGTTCGTGGTGGCTAGTCTGTGGTGGCCAAGCCGTGGCAAGGCAAAGGCAAGGCCAATCCACGACAAGGTTAACGGGCGTGACCAAGGCCATGGGAAGAGGAGAGCTTGGTGATAAGCATGGTATCCCTAAGAGGAGTCTATAGGCGAGGCAATTATTGTGGCAACACATGCTTACCATGGAAAAGGCAAGTCGTAGTGGCCATGGCAAGTCCAGCCATGACATGTGTAAAACCAATGCGATGGGAAAAAACACAACATGATTGGCCCTGGGACTTTTCAAATGTTTTCTCCCATTATTGTGTCATTCATTTCCCCCTCATTGGCCAAAGGTTTCACCAGTACTCATCGGTTTATCCACGGTTTTCCACCCCTTCCACAAATGGGCCATGTTTCTTAGTTTTCCTAAACTCTGCCAAATTTTTACCCATGCTTCTTTAATGGATTTCCTAGCACTCTGCCAATTTTTAGGTTAATGCCAAGCCAAGGTAGGGCATGTCCAAGGCTTATCAAGGAAAAAGTAGACTTTTTTAAGAATGAGCATGATTTACAAAATGAAGTTATGCCATCGGCCAAGCTAGGCCAAGACCAAGCCACGACAAGGCCAAGGCCAAGCGACGACAAGGTCAAAGGGCATGACCAAGGCAACGGGAAGCATGCCATGGGTAGGATAGAGAGGTGTTAAGCATGGTATGGCCACGGCGAGGCTAGGCAAGGCAATGATTGCGGCAACACATGCATGCCATGGCCAAGGCAAGTTGTGGTGGCCATAGCAAGTCTAGCCAAAAACATGTGCAAAGTCAATGCGAGGGGAGAAGACACAAAAACTTCTCAAATGTTTTCTCCCATCATTGTGTCATTTATTTCCCCCTCATTGGCCAAAGGTTTCACCCGTACTCGTCGGTTTATCCACGGTTTTCCACCGCCGCCACAAATGGGCCAAATTTTTTAGTTTGTCCAAACTCTACCAAATTTTTTTCCATGATCCTAATCCTCTTTTAAAAAATATTGGCAAAGGTTTCACCCCAAAATCTATTTTCTACATGTTTCTATGATTTTTTGATTATTTTTCCATTAAATAAATTAAATAAATTTTTTTCTGCTATAAAAAATTCTGAAATTTTTACCCATGCTTCTTTGATGTATTTCCAACCACTTTGCCAAATTTCATGTCAATACGATTAGTTTTGGTCATTTTAAAGTCCATTATGCCTTTTGGTAATGTGTGATGTTTCCTCCTTGCGGTCCTTCTGATGTCTTAAGAGCTCTTTAGGGGGGGGGGGAGGGGTCTGCACACCTTAGGCTGCCAAGGCAGAGGCAGGGCTGCCAAGCCATGCGCCTAGGGATGCCGACGCAATGCAGTGCAAACATGGTTGTGGGCAATCGCCCACGCCGAGAAGCACGGCACGGCGTCGGCACCCCGAAGCGCCCGGCGCGACGGCGGGTGAGCGGGCAGGGGCGCGACGATTGTGTGGACTTGGCCAGGCCATGCGCGTGGACGCAGTGGTCTGGCATGTTAGGATTATGCCCTAGAGCCAATCATAGAGATGATTGTTTAGGGATTAGGAACAATCATTTGATTTCATTTATGTATGTCACATTTATTATTGATTTAATAAAAGGGCTTATTCTATTATGTTTATATACATCATTTATATTTACATAATATGTCCATGGAGTTAGAGTTGAGAATATGGAATTACAAAGAGTTGTAATTTTGAGACTATAGATATATCTCTGTACTAAACTCCTAAAGCATTCCTAGTTGAAGGTTCACTATGATGGACAGTAATGAACCATAGGACTAGCACTTGTTAGGTTGACTCTATAGGAGGATAGTTAGTCTCAAGCTATTTGTGTGGAGACACTACAACCAACAAGTGGGTGCCTATTGCGAGAATAGGTACACTGAATGTGACCAAAGATATGAGATAAACTGAATGGAGTTTTATCCTGCCTGTCAATCAGTTTCTCATTGTTATAGTAGTACAAGTAATCCTTAGACCTGAGACACCATAGTTGCCTTATGCATGTAACTTTAGAAGTTGGATAACACTAAGTGCAGATCCTATTCAGGGGTCTGCAAAGGTGTTCATTGGCCCTACTGCTATGTGTATGAAGGCATGTGAATGATCAACAAGGGATCCATCACTCTTAGGAAAAAGAGAAAGAATGTCTCATATAGCATTCATAATATAACTCATTAAATCCATGGCCATGGTAGGATGAATATGAAAAGAGTTTCATGAGTTCATCAATGAGTTGATATCTATGAATGAGTATAAAGTAATTGAACTAGGTACTATTAGTTCAATTGGAGACAGACTTCCATGTCCTATTAGTTCAATTGGAGACATTGTGTTGAAGGAAGGATGCAATTGTAACCTATAAACTATAACAGAAGGGTTCTTTGTAAATGACTATTCACCTCATTAAGGACCACACCATGAGCCATATGCTAGGTGTTACTCAGGGTTAGTAGAAGCCCTAATTGATATAAGTGAGTTATAATCAATTAGGGAATTGGAAGGAGTTCCAATTAGACCCTAAATGGAAAGAGTTCCATTGTGCACACCTCGTGCTATTCCTACTACTTGATGATGTGAATCCAATGGGTCACACACTGATCATGCAACATGAGCTTTAAAGTCTATGAGAGAAAGGGTATGAGTGCATAAAGAATAGTTCTTTAAGGCCTATTTATATTTGATATAATTTATAGGGGTTACTGTGCAATTTAGAGAAATTGCATAAAACCCTAATAGGGTTTCCCCCTAGGGCCGGCCCCCTTAGTGTGGACTATATAAGTCACACTATGATGTGTGACATCATCATAAGTTGAGCTCCCGAAGGGCTGGCCAGATTTTCCAGCCTCCTTCTCTCTCTCTCCTCTCTTCTCCTAAACTAGCAACAACAAGGAAAAGGAGGAAAGGACTTGAAGCTCTAACTAGGTGTGGATACCGTTGGAGGCAGCACACTTGGGCTGCTCATTCACCGCTGTCTGGAGTTGAAGCTTGGAGCAAAACGGAGAAGACAAAAATTCTGTAAGTGTTCTAACCCTCTTCGTAGTTAGGGTTTGATTTTGTGTTATGCATAGTTAGATTCATGGATTGGGAATCGTAGGAAAAATTTTTATATTCCACACTTCTATTTTTTCCCTCTTGTATGATTCCCAACAGTGGTATCAGAGCCATGATTATGCATAATACAAAATACATATGGGCTGGTAATTATGGTGTAGTTGAATGATTCAAAAATCTGGAAAATTTTTTCTACATAATTGGTTTTCCTCCATGGCTGAACCTAGGGTTTGGAACCCTAGGTCAATTCTCTTCTACTCCTCTTCTAATTGATGGTTAAGTGTATCCATGGATGCAATAGGTTGCATAGGGTTTGAGTTTGGAGAAGAAGAATAAGGAAACTAGGGTTTTATAAAACTGTTATGAACAGTTTTCATGGTTGCCATGAAAAACCGTCATCTTGTTTTGCCTGCCGAATTCAGAGTTCTTCTCCAAAATTTTCGAGCCATATATGGTTAGAAAGCTCTTTGAATAATCTTTCCAACCCAACAAACGGTGCGTCAATCCGAGTTCTGTAGTGAAAGTTATGAATTTTTTACTACAGGCTGTCTGGAAAGACAGTTTTGCTCGGGAATGATGCAATAACCACAACTTTGAGTTATTGATGGAGATCAAAGGCATAGCAATGGTTGCCACCACTTGGGTTATGTTCTAAACATGGTAGGGAAAGGTTCCCAAGCATTTAGATGCATCATAATTGGATTAAGATGCTAGAACAGAAGGAGGAAGGAGAAGAACACCATGGAGGCTGAATCTGGGTTTTAGAACCCTAAGGTTCTTGCAGTTAATTCTAATTAAAGCTGCTGTATTTATGAAGGAAGATCATTGTAGGATCATTATATATCATGTGTATATGATTTTCTTTAAGTTTCAAAAAGGTTTTGTTGGAAAAAGATTCAAAAAGTTTGAAAATTTTTCATGAACAGCATAGCAGATTTTCTCTGCAGAAAAGTCATCAATGGAGTTTTGATTAGAACTTGAGTTAGGGAACTCCAAATTGCATGAAACCAATTGCATTAGTTTCCTAAGACATGTAGGATACTGGGAAAATTCGATTGGTAGCCTAATTCATTCATCTTGCTGGGTTTTAAATCAATTTCTGACCATGGACAGTGTGCTGTCAAATTCTGGGCAGCCTACTGTTGTTTTAATTGTTTAGAACAATTGGTGATGATTTGATCATCCAAACCTCTTCTATTAGCTTAGTATTTCATGTAGGGACATGATACAAAAGCTGGTTTCAATGGAGGAGTCGAATTGATAAGGATTTAGAAGCTATTGTGACCTTCAAGGTCTGCAACAATGGCTCCAGCAATGGGTTTTGGAAACCCTGATTGTTCTTGATGATGGCAGCCACTTCCACCACTTCTCACATGTCCAGAGGCTTGTCCCACACCCCTAGGATGTTCTTCCATGACTGGCCATGGCCTCCCACAGTCGTTGGTGGCCATGGCAGCCTAGCCAAGCTCAGGCAGCCCCCTGGTAGTGACGGCTGCATAGAGTTAAGGATGAAACCCTAATTTTGAGTTAATGATGAAACCCTAATTTCATTATGGCTTAATTAAAACCCTAATTGGAATATTAATTACCTTAATTAAGAGTTAATGATTGGTCATTAAATGACCAATCATGGTTATTAATTGTTAGGGCATAATTAATACCATTAATGATGTCTAGGGTTAGGGTTTTTGATAACCCTAATTAGTGTAATTAATTAAGGGTAATAAATACCCTATTTGGCATTAATTAAACCCTAATCCCTTTTATTAAATACCGTATAAACCTAGGGTTTTAATGATTGGTCATTAAATGACCAATCATAAGGCATTTAATGATTAGGGCTTGCATTTAGGGTTTAGGGTTTTAGGAAACCCTAATGCACTAATTCATCATTTAATTGATTTTATTTAATTCCCATGTTAATTATTTAATTAATATTGATTAATTTTATAATGTTTTAAATGGTTTAAAATACAATTGGGGATTAAATTAAAATCTGGAAATTCTTAATTAAATGAAATTGTTTTGTTTAAATAAGGAAACCCTAATATTGGATATTAGAGTTATTTTAGGAAACTTTATATGTTTCTATTAATTTGATTAATTGAAACTAAATGTCTTAAATGTTAAGACTTTATTTAATTCTGGATATTTTTGTTTAAACCTAATAAGATTAGGATGCATTAATGAGATTAATGTAAATCATTCAAGAGAATTACCATAATGCCCATATGTCTTAATGCTTACAGTTTTTCTTTACATTATGCAATGAGATTGTATGTATGTGTTTGGATGATGATTATGGACTATACCCCTTAAACCAATTGTGATTGGCCGTCTTATGAATGGGTTGTAATAATTTTTCAAGAGTTGTAATTTTATTATGGTGATGTAATTTATTATTTGGGGCTTGCATGCCACCTTCCCTCTCTCTCTATCATTCTCTTATGTACCCCACATTCCTCTTATGTATCCCTTTCTATATATTATGTAAATGTTATGTAATCGAGAGCGCACTAAGGAGCATGGTGGACCCAAAGGAGTATGATGGAGCCCAACAAGCCAATGGTGGAGACCAACAAGCCAATGGTGGAGACCATCAAGCCAAGGGAGCAGATTGAAGGACTTGAAAGCTTAGAGAAGTTTTTCAAGAAAGCATGCATGTTACGAATGGTTTATTTTACGATCACCTACACCCACCTTAGACCTTGGATTCAATCTATTTTCTTGGATTAAATCCTCTCAAAGTCCATAATATCATAGTGGGAGCTTTAATTTATGAGATAATTGTATTAGCTCCAATACTATAGTTTGGTATATGTTACCTATTCACTTAGGGACTAATATCAAAATATGGTACTTTATATATGTTGATATATAATAGCATGCGATGTATGATTTATAACAGCATGAGATGTACAATTATAAATAGCATAATTTATATATTTAAATTTTGATACATAGGATGCATGTTAATTTGATGAGACCCTTTAAAACCCCTCTTATTTAATATTAAGTTGAAAATGGAGAAGTCATTGGGGAATGAATTCTTCATTGCCTTCCATCATTATAGGATCATCTAACGTCCCTTAATGTGGGTACCTGGCTGCAGACATGTAGGAGCTACCCATGTTAAACTATCACATATGAGATATCATGGGGTGCCTAAACTGGTATATACCAAGAAACTAACATGTGAGGTATATATTTGGCGAAACATACCTGTGTGAATGATGGGTTTAACTTAACTAGGGAAGTATTCCAAGAAACTAACATGTGAGGTGTATGTTCCCTAGAGGCAAAACTATTGGAACTTGCTTATGAAGCAATAGACAAAGAGTTGTCTTCTTATTGTGGGTTAGAAGCCAAGAAACTAACATGTGAGGCTTCTAGGTCACAGTGGGACCCCAATCCCCATTAGGAATGAGATTCCCGAATTCCATTAGAGGGTGTATGGAATTTGATAAAATAGTGGGAGGTACCATATGATTAAAGACCCAATCATTATGGATAAAAATGAAATCTAATTCTCTGTTTATGTAGATTACCTAATTACTCACCTCAAAACCCCTATTTCCTAATATATAGGATATTGATAGTTTGACTAAACCCGATTTCTTTGATTGACTTAGGAAATTGAGAATTGTTCTCAATTTCAAAAGATTGTTTATATGCTATTAGGCCTTTTATTAAAGGCCCTCCATAAAACATCCTAAGAAGAAAAAGACACTATGCGCAATTGGCATCTTGTTGCCATGCTATATGATAGTATTGATGACTAATGAGCTTCAGAAGCAAAATTAGTCAATGCAAGTGCCTTTGATGTCCTACATCACATACAAAGGTTGTATTGTGAGTAAAATAATACTATAAAGTATAGTACTTGTAAAGGACTTCTTCTGGACTAGGATGTAATAAAAGTTGTTTATTAATAATCATTCTTTTGAAAAATGATTAATCACATAGAATAGCTTGAGAAGCTAGATGTGATTTAAAATGGAAGCATAGAGGAAAGCAAGTCTTGAAAAGTCAAAGACAAAGAAATATAATTATTTTGTAGTAAACATAAGGTATTGTAAAGGGAACTTGATAAAGTATCAATCTTCCTAGAAGAACCAAACTTTTGAAGTTTTGGTTCATGCTCTAAACTAAATTGTTGGTTAGTTCTGCTTCTTGGTTTTTGGATTCTAGTGTAATCTAAATCGAAGCAGAAAGTTAAGTAGATAATAAGTTACCTTTAAAAATTTTAATAGAGCAAGAGTTGCTAGATTAATTTTGGGAACTTATTTCTTAACTAGGTCATTTAAGACATTCTAGAAATTTGATTTCTGAATTTAAATGACTAATTAGAGCGAATGCAACGTATTCCGAGAATACAAGAGATGTAGAGACTCTCATTTAAATGTAACGATTATGACTTGGTTATGAGATGACCAAACCCATCTTTTACTTGGTGAAGTGAAAGAGTTACATTTATAATTTGACTAATACATTGTGATGTATATAGTTATGTAGAGCATGCATTCAATTACAGTAGACTCATCTTAGAATACCATAGCTCAATGGTGAATCTAAGAGAACGAATTGAACCCTATTAGATATGGTTTGATCCATGATGAGTTTTACTAATGTATCCATCTAGGATATACCTTAAAATTGCTACATATTGATAATTTAGGGTTCACTCTAGTTTTGTCCCAATTATATCAGATATGATATGGGAAGAAACCCAACTTAAAGAAGTTAAGGCTTGGGCTTGTGCTACGTATGTCTGGAAACATAATGTAGACAATCTGGAAATACGGTCAAGTAAGTGTTGAATTGTGGTATATCCCAAAAGTGGTTGGGATAGTATTTCTATTACCCTAATGAACAAAAGTTGTCCATTAGGATGTTTGCTGGATTTTCTTGAGAAAGAGTTCATTCAAGAAAGATGCAAAAGTAGATAGAATTTATAGAATTGTCTGTAAAGCCACAAACGAACAAAGATCCAACCCTTGTCTCTGTTGAGACAAAACCCTTAACTACACTACAATCTTTTTATAGATCAAATTGGATATTTCTTAACATAAGAGAGATATTGTATCTCTATTAGAATGTGAAAGAATTGTTCTTTGGTGATAAAGATCACCAAGATAATCCTATTGATTATGACTAGACGATGTTTCATATCAACTCGAGAAATGACTAAGAGTCATTAAATCCAATATGGATAGGTAGAGACCTAAAAGGCTTGGCTATTTAAGAATGTTTTCAACATAGGCAAAAAGTTGTCTATAAAGAAACTTGTTTAATAATAGTTATGCTGAAATCCATTTGGATCTTGTTATCTATAAACACACATTTTGAATATAAGATATGTCAAAAAGGATATAAAGATGTTATATCAAATGGTGAAAAACCATAAAAGTGTGTAAGTTATAGAAGTCTATTAATAGACTACAAGGTTCTCATAATTAGAACATCTATAAAGTTGAAGTAATCAAATTGTTTGATTTCTCTCATTGTATAGATGGACCATGAGTGTATAAAAGGTTAGTGGGAGTGCAATCGTTTTTCTTTATCCTAAGTATGGATGACATCATAATCATTATGAATGATATATGAATGTTATCTAATGTAAAGTTTTAGTTTTTGGAGAAAAACTAATTCATGAAAGATTTGGCAAAAGCATCCAATAAGATCTATAGAGATAGATCATATAGATTGCTAAGTATCTCCAAATCATCAAACATAGTTGAAATGTTGAAGGAGTTCAACATGGAGAATCCTAAGGGAGGTCTGATTTACTTCAAATAAGAATTCATTATTTAAGGGCATGTGCCCTAGGATAACACAAGTAAGGTTCTTAAAGTGTTAAGAAGCCTTATTCTACACTATGTATTGAACCTGATATCTATTATGTTGTAATTGTTACAAATAGTTGTCAGTCAATTCAAATTTGGAATATTGGATTGTATATGGAAATTGTAAACTCATAGTAGATGGGTATATGGATTTGGATGTAATCCATATGGGGTATATTTTATATTCACTTTAGTTGGTGAAATACTTAATGGAAGAACTGTATGAAAGATACAGTGGATTCCATTATTAAGGGTGAATTAATTGTCCCATTGTCTAGGAGACTGTTTGGATCTATAAGTTCATTTAGAACTTAGAGTTGTTCCTTCCATTGAGTTGCCCACACCTTGTTTTGTGACAACAATGGGTCTATAGCTCAAGTATAGGAATCACGGTCTCATCAAAAGTCCAAACTCATAAAGTGACAATTCCAAGTGATTAGAGGAATCATTGGAAGAGGTAATAGATACATTACAGAAGATATTATCTACATAAGTTTTTGTAGACCTACTGACTACAGCTTTAAAACATAATTGGTTATGTCTAAGACCAACATCTTGAGAAGATAGGTATGCGATACATGGTCGATTGGCTTTAGTGCAAGTGGGAGATTGTTAGGATTATGCCCTAGAGCCAATCATAGAGATGATTGTTTAGGGATTAGGAACAATCATTTGATTTCATTTATGTATGTCACATTTATTATTGATTTAATAAAAGGGCTTATTCTATTATGTTTATATGCATCATTTATATTTACATAATATGTCCATGGAGTTAGAGTTGAGAATATGGAATTACAAAGAGTTGTAATTTTGAGACTATAGATATATCTCTGTACTAAACTCCTAAAGCATTCCTAGTTGAAGGTTCACTATGATGGACAGTAATGAACCATAGGACTAGCACTTGTTAGGCTGACTCTATAGGAGGATAGCTAGTCTCAAGCTATTTGTGTGGAGACACTACAACCAACAAGTGGGTGCCTATTGCGAGAATAGGTACACTGAATGTGACCAAAGATATGAGATAAACTGAATGGAGTTTTATCCTGCCTGTCAATCAGTTTCTCATTGTTATAGTGGTACAAGTAATCCTTAGACCTGAGACACCATAGTTGCCTTATGCATGTAGCTTTAGAAGTTTGATAACACTAAGTGCAGATCCTACTGCTATGTGTATGAAGGCATGTGAGTGATCAACAAGGGATCCATCACTCTTAGGAAAAAGAGAGAGAATGTCTCATATAGCATTCATAATATAACTCATTAAATCCATGGCCATGGTAGGATGAATATAAAAAGAGTTTCATGAGTTCATCAATGAGTTGATATCTATGAATGAGTATAAAGTAATTGAACTAGGGACTTGACAGACTTCCATGTCCTATTAGTTCAATTGGAGACATTGTGTTGAAGGAAGGATGCAATTGTAACCTATAAACTATAACAGAATGGTTCTTTGTAAATGACTATTCACCGCATTAAGGACCACACCATGAGCCATATGCTAGGTGTTACTCATGGTTAGTATAAGCCCTAATTGATATAAGTGAGTTATAATCAATTAGGGAATTGGAAGGAGTTCCAATTAGACCCTAAATGGAAAGAGTTCCATTGTGCACACCTCGTGCTATTCCTACTACTTGATGATGTGAACCCAATGGGTCACACACTGATCATGCAAGATGAGCTTTAAAGTCTATGAGAAAAAGGGTATGAGTGCATAAAGAATAGTTCTTTAAGGCCTATTTATATTTGATATAATTTATAGGGGTTATTGTGCAATTTAGAGAAATTGCATAAAACCCTAATAGGGTTTCCCCCTAGGGCCGACCCCCTTAGTGTGGACTATATAAGTCACACTATGATGTGTGACATCATCATAAGTTGAGCTCCCCAAGGACTGGCCAGATTTTCCAGCCTCCTTCTCTCTCTCTCCTCTCTTCTCCTAAACTAGCAACAACAAGACAAGGAGGAAAGGACTTGAAGCTCTAGCTAGGTGTGGATACCGTTGGAGGCAGCACACTTGGGCTGCTCATTCACCGCTGTCCGGAGTGGAAGCTTGGAGCAAAACGGAGAAGACAAAAATTCTGTAAGTGTTCTAACCCTCTTCGTAGTTAGGGTTTGATTTTGTGTTATGCATAGTTAGATTCATGGATTGGGAATCGTAGGAAAAATTTTTATATTCCGCACTTCTATTTTTTCCTTCTTGTATGATTCCCAACATGGCGCGCTTCGAGCGAGCGTGTTGGGGGGCTTCCAAAGCCTTGCGCTAGGGATGCCAAGGCCTCGCCCGTGCTTGCACGGCGTGGTCATGGCGCCCGCAGGCAACATAGGCGGCGGCCCCCTGGTGCCTCGCCGAGGCTCGAGGGATGCTCGCATCTCCTCTACCCGCAAGCAACGACTGTCGGGCTGCCGAAGCCTTGCGCCAGTGATTCCAACACCTTGCTTGTGCTCGCACAGCATGGCAGCTGTTCTCGCAGGCAATTGGCTTGGCACTCGAACGCATTTGCCTGCGAGGGGTGCGATGCGTGCGTCACTCGGCTAGTCCAAGCCATGGTGGGATGAATGCGTGCATCTGCTTGCTCGCAAGCTGGCATGTTCGGGCTTCGAAGCCATGCGCCAGTGGGTGCCAATGCCTCGCGGCAGCGGCGTCCACTGGCAAAATGGCTTGGCACTCGAACACGTTGGCCTGCGGGGGGTGCGATGCGGGCGAGCATCCTCCTGGGCTTGGCTAGGCTACGGTGGGATAAACGTGGGCATCTACTTGCCCGCAAGCCGGCATGCTCGGGCTGCTAAAGCCATGCGCTGATGGGTGCCAATGCCTCGTGGCAGCGGCGTCTGTGGGCAAAATGTCTTGGCACTCGAACGCGTTGGCCTACGGCTGGTGAGATGCGTGCGTGCGATGGTTGGCTCGGTTGGCTCGTGGTGGGACGAATGTGTGCATTTGCTTGGTTGCTATTCGGCATGTTAGGGTTGTGAGAGTCTTGCTCTAGGGATGCCAATGCTTCGGCGGCGACCCCCGCAGGAGCTTGAGTAGGTGAGTGCATTCTAGCATGCTGGTTGGCGCCGGGTTGGATGTGGGTGTTCAGCGTTGCTTATTCGAAAGCTGGCATGTTGGGGTTGCGAGAATTTTGCTCTAGGGATGCCAATGCCTTGGCGGCGGCCCCCGTAGGAGCTTGAGTAGGCGAGTGTACCCCAGCATGTTGGCGTGTGCATTTGGATCTATGCAGTCGGCATGTAAGGGTCGCGGAAGCTTTGCGCTAGGGATGCCAATGCCTCACCTGTGCTTGCACGGTTTGGCTGCGGCTCCCGCAGGCAATATAGGGCGATGGCACCCAAGCATGCTGGCCTACTCACGGTTGGTTGCATGCGGCAAATCCAGCGTATGCATTGATACGGCCCTATCCCTTGATGATCGGTTGGTTGCATGCGGTAAATCAAGCGTATGCATAAATACGGCCATATCCCTCGATGATCAGTTGGTTGTATGCGGCAAATCCAGCGTATGCATAAATACGGCCTTGTCCCTCGATGATCGGTTGGTTGCGTGCGGCAAATCCAACGCACGCTCGTGCTCGTCCCTATCCGATTTCTCGCGTAGCGCGGTGCCGGCCTCGGCTCCGCTTGGTGTTTCCGTGTATTCGTTGGCCCTAAAGGCTTGGCGATGTGCAGTTCGTCGAGCGGTGCTGTTGCCGAGTGTACGTGGAGGAGCATGAGTGGTGGTTGGTTAGTGCGGGTCGGTAGGCTCCCTGCTGGTGCAGCGAACTGCTCGTCCCCGTGCTCCTCTTCAGTTGCGGCCCAGGCAGCTCGTCCTGCTCTGCGTGCCATCGTGGTTCCTATGTTGCGTACCTGTTGCGGAATCCTTCGCTGTCAGTGTCCCGATTTGTTTAGCACCGCCTTTGGTGGTGAGATAGACCCCGAAGCAGTCCCCGCATTCCATACGTGCTTCGCTCTCTCTGGCGTCGCTGGCATGGGCCGTGGGTGCCTGCTCGTTCTCTCGGATGCGAAAAATTCTGTGGGCATAGGGTTTTATTCCCCTGCTCTGCCCCGATTGCGTTCGTCCCTCGACACTTATGACTGCCGCGCCCGTTCTGACCTTCCAACCCCGGTTGGC
>CM077828.1:612390-632390 GCA_039720395.1 Liquidambar formosana
GAAAACAATTTGAATGACTCCATAAAAAAGGAAAGGCAAAAACCAATCTTTTGAAAACCAAAGAAATCGGGGATTCAGAGGCTAAGTTATGACATGGGAAGGTTCTAGGCAAAGCCTATAGGCACCCATGTCACCCTTTCGGTCTCTCAGTTCATTTGGGCTAAATTAAAGTCTTTCCATACAAAAATCAGCAAGTATATCATCACAAGAATTGCATGCATATCATATATTTCATTCATCCATCCATGCATAATAAGCAAATAAAAACAGAAAATAAAAAGAAGAAAAGAAAACATAAATAAACCTAAGATGCTTGGATCCTAGAACGGACTTGAGCCTCACGAAGAGCGCCTACGTACCATGCAACGAAATACATGGATCAAAGTCCACGTAGTTCGATTAGAACTAAGGTTAAATCCTAATACAAACCTATGGTAAAAACCCTAGGTTTCCTTATTTGATCAAAAGAGTTGAATATGATAGAAAGTTTGATTTTAGGAAAGAAATCCACAAAATGGAAACTTTAATAAAAACCAGAATTTTGTTGGTTAAGGAAACCTCTAATTAAACCATAGGATCATATTAAAAATTAACCCTAAATAGGGAGAAGAGAATGAGTTAAGAAGAAAGGTGAATTGGGGCACCTTCACACCCACTTACCTGAGCGCAATTAGCTCCAAGCATTTAGCTATTTCAGACATAAGCAGCCCTATTTGCCATGGGACAAATACCACACCTATTTGCACCCTTACAAGTGCTCAAAACCATGCAAAAACACTAACATGCAAATCTGGACAGAATAGTATTATGACCTAAAATCATCCACTAAGCATGCCAATAGCAAAAACAGCGAACAATAATAAGTCCTAACATATTCCTAGAACCATATCATGCATAAAAACCCTAAAACATACTAACATGCATGCAAAACTATCATGTTTACTCCATATGGAAAACATATACAGCAAACACGAAGAAAAACCAAATAAAAAAGTCTACTTATCATGCTATATGAAAACAAACACGAAACAATGACTCTAAAACCCTAAACTCACAAATATGCTTAAAAACATACAAAACATACTTTAATCATGCTAAAACCAAACTAAACAGAAATTAAATCATGCATATTAACTAACTAAAGCAATATAACATGATGAAAATCCTAACTCTAACATGCAATGACACTAATCCTAACACAAGGACAATAGGAGCACACGAATCATAACTATGCATTAAAAACCTAAAGGACAGCCCTAAAGCATACTAAACAGTAGATAAAAAATAGATATTCCATGTATATTAACTAGCTAGAGTGTTAATACATGATAAAAAAGTCACCTTTAACATGCAATAAGCCTAACCCGTATGAGAACCTAGTTTAAGCTTGAATAGAGAAGGAGAATACCTTAGGAAGGGCCTTCCTTGCTGCTGTATGTAATTGTTCGTGGCTCCTCAGGTCTTTAGAGTGAATCAAACCAACACGAATCCTCCTCTTTGTCAAAGTGGTATCACAGCAAAGAGATCAAAACTCACTCAACTTTGAAAAGAAATAGAAAACAAAAAGAGAACAAGAGAAAAGAAAAAGTGATTCTCGTCACTTTGCAGCAGCAGCAACTTCAATCGCGTTTTTGGGTATGAAAACGTTGGATTTGGACAAAGCTTGTGAAATACAAAGTTGTAGAGAATTGAATTATCTTTCTAACAAGACCAATTTCATCAAATTCTGACTTTGGATGAAAAAGTTATGATTAAAATACGACTGCTAGTTTTCAGAAAATCTGCTGCTGAATTATGACGAATTTCACTCCCTCCAAACCCTCCTCTCCTCTCCCTTGTTTAAAGACATTAAGAGAGTATTTATAGCTGAAATCTGGAGTTTCCCTTTCCTTCCTGGACTAGGTTTCCTTGGAGAATAATCAAAAGGTATTTTATAATGATAAAAGACTTCTAATCTGAATAGGAAAAGGAATTTGTCTTTTATAAAAATTGGGAGACTGACCGCTAACACGCATGCACATGTATCGTATGTGCGTACACACACTCATCACATACGTACACGTGTTAGTGTCATGATAAAAATGGCTAATTTAATAAAATAATTTTCTTTTCATTTTAACCAAAAATCTCATGCTGTGATTCGCACTAATTCTTCAAGGATAATCCGTAAATAACCACACTAAACTCATCATCAGGCCATATCAAAATTGAACTTCATGAAACACTTTTGAGGGTAAAATGATGACTAATGAAAGTCAATTTGAAAAGATTTGGTTGGTAATTGTGAGTCAATTAGAGCTAACCCAAGGAAGGGTCAATTAACCAACTTGAACCACATCGAGCCATTTTAATCCCGAGCCATTGACTTACCAAATTGACACTAAAAATACCTCTTATGCATCCACATGAACTCCAATTGACAATTTGGAGATCATTCCAAGGTCAAATGAAAAGTTTGGGACTTAAAAGACGATTATGCCCCTCAAGTCACAAAAGCTCTTATTATCCCTCAAGATCAACTCCAATTTGAACCAAAATTCATATCCATTGTCCTTGTGACTCTAGAAAACTAATGCAAGTGACTAGACTCAAAAACAAAACAAAAACATGCATGAAATGATGAGCCCTAGTAAGGTGGTGCAAAAATGGGGTGTGACAGAAGCCCCTCATTGGCGAACAAGTTACACTTGTGAACCAATGATAAAGAACAACCCATTTTTGGCCAAAAAGCCTGGAGAAATCACACACTGTAACCAAACAATGATGGGAGGTTGAAAACCTAAGACTGAAATAAGGAAGTGTACTCAAGTCATGAGTATACTTAAACCACTGGGGGTTGATGATTGTCAAGAGAAGCATATTCAAGCCACTACGAATGAACATACTTTTGAAATGGAGAAATATATTCTAGTCACGAATATATTTAACCAAGTGATGAGAATGAGATCTGAGAAGTACGTTCAAGTGATGAACGTACCTTGGAAATGGAGAAGTATATTCAGGTCACGAATATATTTAACTAAGTGAGTGACAAAAAATCTGAGAAGTATACTCAAATGATGAGTATACCACTGAAATGGAGAAATATATTCAGGTCACGAATATATTTAACCAAGTAATCTGAGAATGAAATCTGAGAAGTATACTCAAGTGGTGAGCATACCATTGAAATGGAGAAATATATCCAAGCGATGAATATCTTTAACCAAGTAGGATAAGAATAATCTGAGAGGTGTATTCAAGTGATGAGTGTACTTTTGAAATGGAGAAATATATTCAGGTCACGAACATATTTAACCAAGTGATGAAAAAGATGCTGAGAAATATACTCAAGTGATGAGTATACTTAATGATTGAAAAAGACTGAGAAGTACGTTCAAGTGATGAACATACTTTTGAAATGGAGAAATGTATCCAAGTGATGGATATATTTAACCAAGTAAGCTGAGAAGTACACTCAAGTGATGAACATACCATTGAAATGGAGAAATATATCCAAACGACGGATATATTTAACCAAGTAAGATAAGAATAATCTGAGAAGTGTACTCAAGTGATGAGTACACCATTGAAATGGAGAAATATATTCTAGTCACGAATATACTTAACCAAGTAAGTGACAAGTATGTTTGAGTGATAAACATACCATTGAAATAGAGAAATATATCCAAGTGATGGATATACTTAACCAAGTAAGTGACAAGTATGTTTAAGTGATAAACATACCATAGAGAAATATATCCAAGCGATGGATATACTTAAGCAAGTAAGATAGAGAATAATCTGAGAAGTGTACTCAAGTGATGAGTACACCATTGAAATGGAGAAATATATTCTAGTCATGAATATATTTAACTAAGTAAGTGACAAATAATCTGAGAAGTATGTTCAAGTGATGAACATACCATTGAAATGGAGAAATATACCCAAGCGATGGATATACTTAACCAAGTAAGTGGCAAAATATCTGAGAAGTATACTCAAGTGATGAGTATACCATTGAAATGGAAAAAAAATAATACCCAAGTGGTGGATATACTTAACCAAGTAAGTGACAAATGATCTGAGAAGTATGTTCAAGTGATGAACATACCATTGAAATGGAGAAGTATACCCAAGCGATGGATATACTTAACCAAGTAAGTGACAAAATATCTGAGAAGTATACTCGAGTGATGAGTATACCATTGAAATGGAGAAATATACCCAAGCGATGAATATATTTTACCAAGTAAGTGATAATGAGGATCTGAAACTAGGAAGCATATTCAATGGGTGAACATGCTTTTGAAATGGAAGAATATATTCAAGTGATGAATATATTCAACCAAGTATGATAGAAAATGAGAATTTGAAACTGAGAAGCATATTCAAAGGGTGAATACACTTTTGAAATGGAAAAATATATTCAAGTGATGAATATATTCAACCAAGTAGGATAGGGAATGAGAATTTGAAACTGAGAAGCATATTCAAAGAGTGAATACACTTTTGAAATGGAAGAATATATTCAAATGATGAGTATATTCAACCAAGTGGGATGAAAAATCAAGATTTGAAATGAGGATATATGATCAATTTATCAAGATTGAACAGGCATGGTGCAAGAGGAAAGTGACTTAACACATTGTCACTTGAGTTGGCATGACACAGGGGAAATATATTCAACCCTTTTGAACATAAAATCAATTCAAGGAATTGATTTCAAGATGGAATTTGATTGATTTTAAGCTCAAAAAGTGTTGAATATCTCATTTGGAAGGAGGTTTGATCACGCGTCAAGGCGAGACAAAGCGAGGGAGAAAGCCAAAACAAGGTGGCTTGGGTGACCACCAGGCCTCGGGAGGCTAGCCGCCCAGGCCTGGGTGGTTACCCGAGCCCGAAGCGGAAATCCCACTTTGAATAGGAAACTTCCTATTCTGATGGGTTTTTTCCTATTTGAACTTGGATTTGTGACCTTTTCCCTATAAAAACACATCCAAGAGGTTCCTAAACCTACTTGTATTCATTCATTAGAAATTATGGAGGCTCTAGACAAATTTTTAGGAGGGTTTTTGAGAGTTATGAGTGCTGAAGCAAAATCTGAGTTCAAGTGCTTTGGCTTGGATCCATTGCTCTCCTTGAGGCATGTGAGGCTTGAAAAGAACCTCTTGACTGCTGCTACATATTTTTGGGATCCTCAAGTTCATGTGTTCCGCTTCAACTATGAAGAACTGTGCCCAACCATGGAGGAATTCTGTGCATTGTATGGAGTTTTAACGGTAGGTCCTTTCATTCTCCCTACTCCTCGCCCAAGCTTTCTTACTTCTTTCTCCAATCTACTTGGGATTCACTCACAATATGCCTCTACGTTTGTAAAGGACCATATGGTAGACTTGATGAAATTGGCAACCTCTTTTTTAGCTTGTGATAGTAAAGGTATTCTGAATTTTTCCTTTCCTATTAAGCATGCACTTGCCTTTTGCCTCATTGGTCGTTTTCTTATTTCCACTGGTACTCCACATGTTCTCGTTCAAATCTGTGACTTGATTCCTCTCCTTGCCAAGGGCCATAAGTTGATTCCCATGGTGCTAGCTGAAACCCTGAATGGTTTGGATAAAACTCATGAGGACCCAAAGGTTCCTTTAGGAGGTAGCCCCATTCTACTGCAGATGTGGTTGCTTGAAAGACTGAATTTCTTGTCACCAGTTGCCATTACACCATACAAGCCCCAGCATTACTGCCTTTGCCGCATTAAATTACCTGGGCAATTTTCATTGAGAGATTGGCTAGGTTACTACCAAACCCTTTCTTGGAGGAGTGTCAAGTGGTTTGTATTCATATGGGGCTGCAGTGACCAGGTGCTTCTGCGGACTTCTGGATGCGCCATGGTGAGACTCATAGGACTGAGGTCTACTTCCTTCTATTGGCCTTCAAGGGTTCTGCGTCAGATGGGCGCCATGCAAACCATACCCACTTCCTTGAAAGGTGACTATCCTGTGGTGCCCGCGGGTCTTTCTGTAGTGACTTGGGCGAAGGACCGATGGCCTAGCAAGTTGATACTAACCCAAGTTACGAATACTGATGGTCCATATATGATGAGCCCCGAGTATAAGGAATGGTTGAAAAGCAATTTAGGTGAGAGAGAGACTACTCGAAGAGAAAGGATTTTTGGACTTATCAAGAACAACGAACTTGGATCTTGCAGAGAAGATATTATGGAAGCAGTGACAGCAGCTTATGAACATGACTTGAGGAAGAAAAGAAGACATGAAAGAGAGAAGAAGAAAGCTGAGGAGCGAGCTGCAAAGAGGCTCAAGAAAATAGAAGACTCAATAGAATAGGATATTTATGGCATATTTATAGTTCTTTTTCTTAATACCAATGAATTGCTATGTCAATCAATTTTAGTTTTGAATAAATTGCCAATAATAAATCAAATTTGGGATTTTCTTGTTTGATTTAGACCGCACCCAAGGTAACTTTATGGGTTGCCTACGTATCTCCATGGTTTTTTCTTCTTTTTTTTTTTTTGTTTTTGTTTTGTTTTTTTTGTTTTTGAATGGAGAATCAGGTCTTACGTAGTTCTTATGCCTTAACTTTTGCCTAGGCCGCCCTTACGGGTTTTCAACCTAGCAGGCTTCAAACATGATATTTCTTCAATTGATCCAAATTAGTTGGACGAGCGAACTCAATTCCATCTAAATCCATGAGGCGAACAGCCCCTGCTGGCAATATCTCTTTGATAATGTATGGCCCACCCCAACTTGGCTTGAATTTTCCCCGCGGATCGAACACTGGAGCTCTGATTTCTTTCAGCACTACATCCCCTTTCTTTAGACCTCGATCTTTGACATGCTTGTTGAATGCTCTGGCAACTCTCCGTTGATACCCCTGAACATGATACAGCACCCTTAAACGCCTTTCATTCAGCAAAGCTAACTCATCATAGCAGCTCTTAACCCAGTCCACTTCTGTTATCTGGCTCTCCACGGCAACTCTTAGTGAAGGAACTTCCAATTCCACTGGCAACACGGTGTTAGGATTATGCCCTAGAGCCAATCATAGAGATGATTGTTTAGGGATTAGGAACAATCATTTGATTTTATTTATGTATGTCACATTTATTATTGATTTAATAAAAGGGCTTATTCTATTATGTTTATATGCATCATTTATATTTACATAATATGTCCATGGAGTTAGAGTTGAGAATATGGAATTACAAAGAGTTGTAATTTTGAGACTATAGATATATCTCTGTACTAAACTCCTTAAGCATTCCTAGTTGAAGGTTCACTATGATGGACAGTAATGAACCATAGGACTAGCACTTGTTAGGTTGACTCTATAGGAGGATAGCTAGTCTCAAGCTATTTGTGTGGAGACACTACAACCAACAAGTGGGTGCCTATTATAAGAATAGGTACACTGAATGTGACCAAAGATATGAGATAAACTGAATGGAGTTTTATCCTGCCTGTCAATCAGTTTCTCATTGTTATAGTGGTACAAGTAATCCTTAGACCTGAGACACCATAGTTGCCTTATGCATGTAGCTTTAGAAGTTTGATAACACTAAGTGCAGATCCTATTCAGGGGTCTGCAAAGGTGTTCATTGGCCCTACTGCTATGTGTATGAAGGCATGTGAGTGATCAACAAGGGATCCATCACTCTCAGGAAAAAGAGAGAGAATGTCTCATATAGCATTCATAATATAACTCATTAAATCCATGGCCATGGTAGGATGAATATGAAAAGAGTTTCATGAGTTCATCAATGAGTTTATATTCATGATTGAGTATAAAGTAATTAAACTAGGACTTGACAGACTTCCATGTCCTATTAGTTCAATTGGAGACATTGTGTTGAAGGAAGGATGCAATTGTAACCTATAAACTATAACAGAAGGGTTCTTTGTAAATGACTATTCACCTCATTAAGGACCACACCATGAGCCATATGCTAGGTGTTACTCATGGTTAGTAGAAGCCCTAATTGATATAAGCGAGTTATAATCAATTAGGGAATTGGAAGGAGTTCCAATTAGACCCTAAATGGAAAGAGTTCCATTGTGCACACCTCGTGCTATTCCTACTACTTAATGATGTGAACCCAATGGGTCACACACTGATCATGCAAGAAGGGCTTTAAAGTCTATGAGAGAAAGGGTTTTAGTGAATAAAGAATAGTTCTTTATAGGCCTATTTGTATTTGATACAAATAATAGGGGTTAATGTGCAATTAAGTGTAATTACACATAACCCTATTAGGGTTTCTTCCCCATGGCCAGCCCCCTTTAGTGGGCTGCCTATATAAGTCACACTTATGTGTGACATGGCATAAAAAGGCTTGCACAATAAACCCTAGCCGTCCAGCCCCTTGGAGGCTCTCTTCTCTCTCTCTCTCTTCTCCACCTCTAGCAACAACAAGGAAGAAGAAAGAAAGGACTTGAAGCTCTAGCTAGGTGTGGATACCGTTGGAGGCAGCACACTTGGGCTGCTCATTCACCGCTGTCCGGAATCAAAGCTTGGAGCAAAAAGGAGAAGACCAAAAATTCTGTAAGTGTTCTAACCCTCTTTGTAGTTAGGGTTTGATTTTGTGTTATGCATAGTTAGATTCATGGGATTGGGAATCGTAGGAAAATTTTTTTATATTCCGCACTTCTATTTTTCCCTCTTGTTTGATTCCCAACACACGGCCTCCATTCCATAAACTAGAGAATAAGGGGTAGCCCATGTTGACGATCTTATTGATGTTCTGTAACCCCATAGAGCCAATGGCAACTTCTCATGCCAGTCTGTGTGTGAGTCCGCAGTCTTCTGTAGTATCTTCTTGATGTTCTTGTTAGCTGCTTCCACCGCTCCATTAGTCTGAGGACGGTATGGTGACGACAGATGGTGGGCTATGCCGTACTTTTGCAAGAGCTCATGGGTTTCTTTCTGAAAGTGCTGGCCATTGTCTGAGATAACTTCATGCGGTACCCCATATCGATAGATGATGCTGTGCTGTATGAACTGTGCTACCTTCTTGGAATTCAAGGTCTTGAAGGACGCTGCTTCCACCCACTTAGTGAAGTAGTCGATGGCAACCAGGATGTATTCATGCCCATTTGACGCCTTTGGCTTGATCTGTCCGATGATATCTATCCCCCATACCGCGAATGGCCATGGTGACGACATACTTGTTAAAGGCATAGAAGGCAAATGTTGTCCACTGGCGAACAGTTGGCATTTGTGGCACTTCTTGACATGTGCGTGGCAGTCTCTTTCCATGGTAGACCAATAATAGCCTAACCTCATGATTTTCTTAGCTAACATATAGCCATTCATATGCGGAGCCCCTGTCCCTTCATGGATTTCTTTAATCAGATGCTCGGCTTCCTCCTTGGTGACACACAGTAGGTGGATCCCGTCGTATGATCTCCGATATAGCTTTCCTCCACAAAGTACATAGTGACTTGCCAACCGCCTTAGGGTTTTTCTATCGATACGAGATGCTCCTTCTGGGTATTCCCTTTCTTCAATGAACTTCTTTATGTCATGGAACCACGGACGGCCATCATTTACCTCTCCTCCTCGGATTGCACAACAGTACACAGGCTTGTCTCGGCATTCTATCACCAACGGCTTCACATTTCCCCTTTCAGGTATCTCCACCATGGATGCTAGGGTCGCTAAGGCATCGGCGAACTGGTTCTTGTTCCTTGAAAGGTAGTTAAATTCTATCTCTGAGAACTCCTTGGTTAAAGCTTCCAGGTAGGCATGGTAGGGTAGCAGCTTCTCATCTCGAGTTTTCCATTCCCCTTTTATCTGACAGATGATTAGCGCCGAGTCCCCGAACAGTTCTAATTCTTTGATCCCCAATTCAAGTGCCGCTTCTAGTGCTAGGATACAGGCCTCATATTCAGCAATGTTGTTGGTGGCTTCGAACCCCAACTTGACCGCCAACGGTGTAAATGCCTCTTCGGGTGAGACCAGCAGGACTCCTATCCCATAACCTTTCTTATTGGCTGCCCCATCGAAGTATACTCTCCAAGTTTTTCTACTAATCTCTAGCACGTCCTCATCTGGGAATTGATCGTTGAACGGAGCGGATGATGACACCGGACAGCTGGCTAGGTAGTCTGCAATGACGCTTCCCTTGATAGACTTCTGATTCACGTACTTGATGTCGAATTCATTGAGGAGAATTGACCATCGAGCAGTTCTAAATGACAATACTGGCCTTTCTACCAGGTACTTCAACGGGTCCATGCGACTTATCAAGAACACTTCGAAGGACATCATGTAGTGCCGGAGTTTCTGCGTCGCCCAAACTAGTGCCACACAAGCCTTTTCAATTGCATTGTACTTCACTTCATAGTCTGTCATTTTCTTGCTTAAGTAATAAATGGCATTTTCCTTTGTAGACCCTTCAAGATATTGAGCTGATATAGCTCCCGTCGCGGTTTCGGTGACCGTTAAGTATAACAAAAGTGGCGCGCCTTGCCGTGGGGGAACTAAGATTGGAGGATTGCTCAAGTATCTCTTAATGGTCTCAAAGGCCTCTTGGCATTCTTCGTTCCATACTTTTGGCACACCTTTCTTAAGCAATTTGAAGATTGGTTCGCAAACCATGGTCAAGTTGGCAATGAATCGGTTTATGTATTGAACTCTTCCCAGAAAACCCCGGATCTGCTTCTCAGTGCTAGGCGGCTCCATCTCCACAATAGCTTTTATCTTCCCTGGGTCCACTTCGATACCTCTCTGAGTGATCATAAACCCTAATAACTTGCCTGCAGTGACACCAAAAGCGCACTTCTGTGGGTTGAGACGGAGATTGTACTTTTTTGCTCGCTCTAGGAATTTCTCTAGTGCCTTGAAATGCCCTTCTCTATCCACGGACTTTACGATCATATCATCGACATAAACCTCGACTTCCTTATGGATCATATCATGCAATAAGGTCGTAGCTGCTTCTTTGGTAAGTAGCCCCAGCATTTCTTAAGCCAAAAGGCATTACTTTGTAACAGTACGTTCCCCATTGCGTGATAAAGGCTGTTTTCTCCATGTCTTGAGGCGCCATCTTTATCTGGTTATACCCGGAGAATCCGTCCATGAAGGAGAGGAGTGCATGTCCCACTGTACTATCCACCAACACGTCGATATGGGGTAAAGGAAAGTCATCCTTAGGGCTCGCGGCGTTGAGATCTCGGAAGTCGACACACATCCTCACTTTCCCATCTTTTTTAGGCACAGGCACTATATTCGACAACCACTCGGGGTACTCCACAACTTGGAGGAAACCCGCGTCTAGTTGTTTAGTTACCTCTTCTTTTACTTTTAGAGCCCATTTTGGTTTTAATCTTCTGAGTTTCTGCTTTACCGGCTTCTTTAGGGAATTAGTGGGGATATAGTGTTGCACAATATCGGGGTCGATGCCAGGCATGTCTTCATAAGACCATGCAAAAGCCATAATGTTGGCTTTCAAGAGAGAGATCATCTTTTCTTTTTCAACGGGGGAGAGGGTTTTTCCCAATTTTAACTATTCTTGGCAATTCATTCGTCCCTAAGTTGATTGATTCCAATTCATCCATATTAGGTTCGGTGACGCCCCTTTTCCTTTGCTCAACGAGCTCCGGGGGGACATCGTTCCTAGGATCTATATCCATGCCATAAATATCCATAGAGGAGAGAAAAGAGACACTGCATATATAGAGAAAGAAAGCACACTTTATTGGCTAGGAATAATGGGAATGACACACAAAAGAAAGAAGGAAAACAAACAAATCTGTATCAATACTATGACTCCACAAAGTGAGTAAAGTAGATACATCTTATTGAATTAGGGAAATATTACTAAACTAAGACACCTACAAGCTGCTATCAGGTAGGCCAAAGTCTTCTTCTTCATGGATCTCCGCAATGACACCACATTCAAGGTACCAATTCAGGAATGGCACGGTAGCATGGCTAATGGATGAACCCTGGAGTTCTTCAATGGTCGAGTCTTCCACGGTGAGGATCATATCTTGGAACATTTCAGTCATAGCCCCTGCGTCGAGGTTCTCTGCCCAGTCTTCCTCTTTCTTTTCCCAGAACTCATTATTGATGGCTTCATCATCCACCATTTCAGCTGTGATTGGATACCATTCGGTGAAGAAGATTTCAAAACCCGGAACTCGGATCTTGATAGCTTGGTCAAAGGTGGGTTCTGGAAACCCGCAATATAGAAAATCATCCCCTTCTTTGACGAAGTAACCATTCAAAGTAGGTCGATATGGCGAGATCCTCAGGTCTGGCTGTTGGGAATCGAACAAGAGGGAAAAACACAAAGGCGGAATATAAAAATTTTTCCTACGATTCCCAATCCCATGAATCTAACTATGCATAACACAAAATCAAACCCTAACTACAAAGAGGGTTAGAACACTTACAGAATTTTTGTCTTCTCCTTTTTGCTCCAAGCTTTGATTCCGGACAGCGGTGAATGAGCAGCCCAAGTGTGCTGCCTCCAACGGTATCCACACCTAGCTAGAACTTCAAGTCCTTTCTTTCTTCTTCCTTGTTGTTGCTAGAGGTGGAGAAGAGAGAGAGAGAGAAGAGAGCCTCCAAGGGGCTGGACGGCTAGGGTTTATTGTGCAAGCCTCTTATGCCATGTCACACATAAGTGTGACTTATATAGGCAGCCCACTAAAGGGGGCTGACCATGGGGAAGAAACCCTAATAGGGTTATGTGTAATTACTCTTAATTGCACATTAACCCCTATTATTTGTATCAAATACAAATAGGCCTATAAAGAACTATTCTTTATTCACTAAAACCCTTTCTCTCATAAACTTTAAAGCCCTTCTTGCATGATCAGTGTGTGACCCATTGGGTTCACATCATTAAGTAGTAGGAATAGCACGAGGTGTGCACAATGGAACTCTTTCCATTTAGGGTCTAATTGGAACTCCTTCCAATTCCCTAATTGATTATAACTCGCTTATATCAATTAGGGCTTCTACTAACCATGAGTAACACCTAGCATATGGCTCATGGTGTGGTCCTTAATGAGGTGAATAGTCATTTACAAAGAACCCTTCTGTTATAGTTTATAGGTTACAATTGCATCCTTCCTTCAACACAATGTCTCCAATTAAACTAATAGGACATGGAAGTCTGTCAAGTCCTAGTTTAATTACTTTATACTCAATCATGAATATCAACTCATTGATGAACTCATGAAACTCTTTTCATATTCATCCTACCATGGCCATGGATTTAATGAGTTATATTATGAATGCTATATGAGACATTCTCTCTCTTTTTCCTGAGAGTGATGGATCCCTTGTTGATCACTCACATGCCTTCATACACATAGCAGTAGGGCCAATGAACACCTTTGCAGACCCCTGAATAGGATCTGCACTTAGTGTTATCAAACTTCTAAAGCTATATGCATAAGGCAACTATGGTGTCTCAGGTCTAAGGATTACTTGTACCACTATAACAATGAGAAACTGATTGACAGGCAGGATAAAACTCCATTCAGTTTATCTCATATCTTTGGTCACATTCAGTGTACCTATTCTCGCAATAGGCACCCACTTGTAGGTTGTAGTGTCTCCACACAAATAGCTTGAGACTAGCTATCCTCCTATAGAGTCAACCTAACAAGTGCTAGTCCTATGGTTCATTACTGTCCATCATAGTGAACCTTCAACTAGGAATGCTTTAGGAGTTTAGTACAGAGATATATCTATAGTCTCAAAATTACAACTCTTTGTAATTCCATATTCTCAACTCTAACTCCATGGACATATTATGTAAATATAAATGATGCATATAAACATAATAGAATAAGCCCTTTTATTAAATCAATAATAAATGTGACATACATAAATGAAATCAAATGATTGTTCCTAATCCCTAAACAATCATCTCTATGATTGGCTCTAGGGCATAATCCTAACACTGGCACCCTTCCCTCGGCTTTGGCTCTTACTTTCTCTTTATTCCTCTTCAGCATTTCCACATAATCATTTCTGGAGGGCTCATATCCTAGCCCGAAGGTGTATGAGGTGACACGGCTTTGAATAGACGTAGGGATCCCTTGTTGGCGACGCCCTAGCCCCATGCCTGGAAAGAAACTCATTCTTCTCATGATTTCACCAACATGCAAGTTGCCATGGGGACAAAAGTCCAAGGGTATTAATTCACCCTTTTCGAGCTCTTTTTCAATGCATTGGACATAGTCAAACCCAGATAGCGGTATCGCTGCTGATTCGGGTTGTATCTCACATATAGGCACACCTGCGAGTTTCAATTCATAGTCCCCTTGAAGTGTTACTATGGCTCCTTCATAAGGAAACTTCACCTTTTGATGGAGTGAAGATGGCACAGCCCCAACAGGATGGATCCAAGGTCGGCCCAACAACAAGTTGAAACATGACGGCACATCCAACACTTGGAATTCTACCCTAAATTCAGTGGGTCCCATGATAAGAGGCAAAGTAACTACCCCTATTACTTCTCGGCGAGTGTTGTCATAAGCTCTTACGGTCTGCCCAGATGGCGTGAAATCAGTGGGTCCCAAACCCAAAACAGTGGCAGTTCGGAGAGGACATACATTCAGTGCGGACCCATTGTCGATAAGAACGGTGGGAACCCTCTTCCCCATAGTGTCAACGGTCACATAGAGAGCTTGAGAATGGCTCGACCCGCTTTTAGGTAGGTCTACATCGGTGAACACGATGGTTGAGTTCTTGGGAGTTGGATTCACCAAATGTACCAATCCCTCGGGGGATGTGTCAACAGGCACTTGTATCTGATTCAACAGTTTCAACACGGTCTGTCTGTGCTTATGCGAGGCCATGAGCAAGCCCCAAATAGTGATGTTGGCATTGGTCTTCTTCAGTTGCCTAAGCACTTCATCCTCTTCTTCTTGCAAGCTAGGGTGCCTCTGCCCTTCCAAATCTTCCAATGGATTTTCAGACTCTAGGTAGGGAGGCTTGAAATGACGACCCCCTCTGGTTATATGGTCCAACTCATCATCGCTAGCCCATATGTCATGGACTTCCTCGGAGTCATTCATTAAGTCATCCCATTCTATCATGTCGATGCTCTCCATCTCTGTCGGCAAGTCATCCCAGCCTGAAGGGTCTATCGGCTCATCTGATATCGGACTTGGGCTTGAGTACAGCACATAGTAATCATATTTCCCCGACGCTTCACCTAATAGGCCAACCTGAGGATCCCCTGCTTCATATCTTTCTTTCAGCTCTTGTTGGATAGATTTCTTTGGTAGCAACAAAACTTTTTGGTCAATGAGGTCTTGGATGATCTTCTTTAGTATAGAACAAGCCTCGGTGTCATGGCTGGGTGCACGATGGTATTGGCAATATTGGTGAGGGGTTGATGGTCTTGGCTTTGGTGGAAGTGGCATGATAAGGCTGTTATTGCGGCAAATGGTGAAGAGACGGGTTAAGGTCATGGGGAGCGGAGTGTATTGTCTTATGGGATGGCGAGGGCGAGAGGATTCAACCCCAATGGCATTTATGGTGTTAGGTGGGGGTGTGTTATTGTGTGATGGGAGAGGATTACGGGTGACATTTGGACGGGTTGGTGGTGAAATGACTTGCTTGTCAATGAGGTCTTGGACTTGGTGGCGAAGGCGAATACAGCGATTGGTGGCATGGCCTTTGGATTGATGGTACTTGCAGTACTCATTCTCATTGTAGCTCTTGGGTAAGGGATTTGGTGGAGGTCTTGGGTCGAGTGGCTTCAATAGGTCACGACTTATGAGCTTTTCAAGGACTCTTTCGAGTGGCATGAATAGGTCAGTGAATTGGCGAGGTGGGTTGACATCATTGAGAGAAAAGGGTTGGATTGGTTGAGTTATGGTGTTGACCTCGGCATTGTTCTTCCCAGTAAAGTTTGTCTTGCGACTCCTCACTTCCTCAGTCTTGATTGTCCCATCATTGATAGCATCTTCAACCTGCGTGCCAGCCCCAACGAGAGCTTTGAAATTTGGGAAATAGTGGGCAAATAGGTGCTTGTGATACACGGGCAGCAGGTTCTTAACCACTAACTGAATTTGGTCCTCCTCATTCGGCCTATCCGTCATTCTCGACGCCTTTTGTCTCCACCTTGTAATGTAAGCGGAGAAAGTTTCATGAGCCCCTTGCTTGGTAGTTTCTAGGTCCCTTCGAGTAACGTCCACCTCTGTGTTATACTTGTAGTGCTCTGAAAACTCATTGCATATGTCTTCCCAAGTCCGGGTTCTATTCTCATCCAAGGATAAGAACCATTTCAAAGCAGAAGTGGCCAAGGTTTCATGGAACATTTAAGCTAAAAGCTCGTCAGTAGCCCCTCGAGGGTGCATAGCTCGCACGTACATCTTCAAATGAGTCTTAGGGCAACCCGTCCCATCGAACTTTTCTAACTCCGGCATCTTGAATTGTAGTGGAATACGAGCCGTTGGAAACAGGGATAGAGTCTGCACATCGACCATGTCATCAGCCCTGCGAATCCCTTTTATAGTTCTCTCCAATGCTTCTACCTTGCTAGCTAACACGGAATCACTGCTAGAACCTTTCCCCTTGGCTTCCCCTTCTAGGTCGGTGACCTCAGGTTTCGAGCTACTTTCCCCCCTTGTCTTGGTGTTCTCATTGGATTGAGGTCCCTCTTCAGTGCCAGCCCCATGAGGTATACCCGAGGAATGGGCCTTAGAGCCATTTTGTTCAAGATCCGCCATCTTCTGTTGGTTCTCTTGAGCCATTTTCAATGCGGTATCGGATGTCTCGGCGGTATGGTCAAGCTTGGCCATGATGGCTTTCAGGCAAGCCTCAAGGTCAAAGTGCCCCTCACTAGTTCTTTCGTCGGCCATGTCTGTCTGATGGGTAGACTCAACACTCACTAGACGCCCTTGTGGATTGCGGATCCAAGCCAGCACGTCTTTGGATAGAAAAGTTCTAACCTTTAGCCTAAGGATCTGTCCTAAACCTCCATATTTTCCTTAATGAATTCGGTCTCTACACCATGTTCAATTAATTCATTCCTTTTATCCAATTTCCTTTACAGGGGTCATGGATTAAGGGTATGTTTTAAAGAATAGGGCATAGAGTCCTTCAATTAGGTTTAATTAATCCCCTAGGACTAGCACATCACAAACATAGCTTTACATCCTATTTCCTTAATTTATTCCTCCTAACCCATGGCCTTAACGAAGGCTAGGGTTTAAAGGTCTATATTAAGGGCATAAGATATAAAGCCTCACACCACAAACACGGCATAGCATCATTACAAACAATTGTGGGTGCATAAAGGTGAGACCGTAGTGTCCTACAAGTCTGTCTATATGGACTAATGATAAGGGTAGGCTAGGGTCCTTCACTTGCTTGAGCAATCCTTATACCTAACCACATGTGGCATCAGGAACGCCGCGTGGGTCCAGCAGTACGTGATTAACTCATTTAATATACCCAAGGGTACTAGGCAAGAGAGGTTGATAGCTTTCGCCCCAACACATGGAATCAGGAAAACCAAGGTTGAGACTAGGCCGATCGTTGGCAAGGATACATCGAGGGACATCGATCCTAACATGCAAGAGTTTGCGCACACAATGCAATAAATGAAAGCACACAATCAAGCAGATGCAATGTGATTGATTTTAATTAAACATAAGAAATTAACCTAGCCCAATTAAACTTTATGGAGTCTAGCCCACAAATCCCCAGTGGAGTTGCCAAACATTGAACCCCGGAAATTGGGCCCACGAGGGATTGAAAAGAAAGTGGGTTTGAAAAAGAAAAAGGAAAGGAGTCGCCACCTTATTTTTTAAAGGAAACAAGGAAAACCCTAAAAATAGTTTGTTTTAGGAAAACAATTTGAATGACTCCATAAAAAAGGAAAGGCAAAAACCAATCTTTTGAAAACCAAAGAAATCGGGGATTCGGAGGCTAAGTTATGATATGGGAAGGTTCTAGGCAAAGCCTATAGGCACCCATGTCACCCTTTCGGTCTCTCAGTTCATTTGGGCTAAATTAAAGTATTTCCATACAAAAATCAGCAAGTATATCATCACAAGAATTGCATGCATATCATATATTTCATTCATCCATCCATGCATAATAAGCAAATAAAAACAGAAAATAAAAAGAAGAAAAGAAAACATAAATAAACCTAAGATGCTTGGATCCTAGAACGGACTTGAGCCTCACGAAGAGCGCCTACGTACCATGCAACGAAATACATGGATCAAAGTCCACGTAGTTCGATTAGAACTAAGGTTAAATCCTAATACAAACCTATGGTAAAAACCCTAGGTTTCCTTATTTGATCAAAAGAGTTGAATATGATAGAAAGTTTGATTTTAGGAAAGAAATCCACAAAATGGAAACTTTAATAAAAACCAGAATTTTGTTGGTTAAGGAAACCTCTAATTAAACCATAGGATCATATTAAAAATTAACCCTAAATAGGGAGAAGAGAATGAGTTAAGAAGAAAGGTGAATTGGGGCACCTTCACACCCACTTACCTGAGCGCAATTAGCTCCAAGCATTTAGCCATTTCAGACATAAGCAGCCCTATTTGCCATGGGACAAATACCACACCTATTTGCACCCTTACAAGTGCTCAAAACCATGCAAAAACACTAACATGCAAATCTGGACAGAATAGTATTATGACCTAAAATCATCCACTAAGCATGCCAATAGCAAAAACAGCGAACAATAATAAGTCCTAACATATTCCTAGAACCATATCATGCATAAAAACCCTAAAACATACTAACATGCATGCAAAACTATCATGTTTACTCCATATGAAAAACATATACAGAAAACACGAAGAAAAACCAAATAAAAAAGTCTACTTTATCATGCTATATGAAAACAAACACGAAACAATGACTCTAAAACCCTAAACTCACAAATATGCTTAAAAACATACAAAACATACTTTAATCATGCTAAAACCAAACTAAACAGAAATTAAATCATGCATATTAACTAACTAAAGCAATATAACATGATGAAAATCCTAACTCTAACATGCAATGACACTAATCCTAACACAAGGACAATAGGAGCACACGAATCATAACTATGCATTAAAAACCTAAAGGACAGCCCTAAAGCATGCTAAACAGTAGATAAAAAATAGATATTCCATGTATATTAACTAGCTAGAGTGTTAATACATGATAAAAAAAGTCACCTTTAACATGCAATAAGCCTAACCCATATGAGAACCTAGTTTAAGCTTGAATAGAGAAGGAGAATACCTTAGGAAGGGCCTTCCTTGCTGCTGTATGCAATTGTTCGTGGCTCCTCAGGTCTTTAGAGTGAATCAAACCAACACGAATCCTCCTCTTTTTCAAAGTGGTATCACAGCAAAGAGATCAAAACTCACTCAACTTTGAAAAGAAATAGAAAACAAAAAGAGAACAAGAGAAAAGAAAAAGTGATTCTCGTCACTTTGCAGCAGCAGCAACTTCAATCGCGTTTTTGGGTATGAAAACGTTGGATTTGGACAAAGCTTGTGAAATACAAAGTTGTAGAGAATTGAATTATCTTTCTAACAAGACCACTTTCATCAAATTCTGACTTCGGATGAAAAAGTTATGATTAAAATACGACTGCTGGTTTTCAGAAAATCTGCTGCTGAATTATGACGAATTTCACTCCCTCCAAACCCTCCTCTCCTCTCCCTTGTTTAAAGACATTAAGAGAGTATTTATAGCTGAAATCTGGAGTTTCCCTTTCCTTCCTGGACTAGGTTTCCTTGGAGAATAATCAAAAGGTATTTTATAATGATAAAAGACTTCTAATCTAAATAGGAAAAGGAAATTGTCTTTTATAAAAATTGGGAGACTGACCGCTAACACGCATGCACATGTATCGTATGTGCGTACACATACTCATCACATACGTACACGTGTTAGTGTCATGATAAAAATGGCTAATTTAATAAAATAATTTTCTTTTCATTTTAACCAAAAATCTCATGCTGTGATTCGCACTAATTCTTCAAGGATAATCCGTAAAT